>PXOE01000012.1:0-287328 GCA_003012245.1 Microcyclospora tardicrescens
GGCGGAGAAGGTGGTGCAGTCGTGAAGGTGTGATGAGCTGGGGGTCGCTGGGGGATGGCGTAGGTGGTGTTGGAGCTGGGTGGGGGTGGGAGAGTAGTTTCGCTACGTCTAGAGGCGTGCTGGAGGAGCTTCTGCGGACGGCGTGGAGGTTGGTTCGTGGGTGGAAGCGGAGTAGGCGTGTCGCAGGTGGGCGTTGGAAGGTGTTCATGCTGAGCGCGTGGGTGATAGACCTTATTCTATGGGATCGCGACAGAAACTTTCCCGCTCCATGGATTGTGAGGAAATGGAGTGTGCTTCAAATCTATGTGCATTGCTGTTCCAGATGAAGTCGGCAAGCAACTGAACCTCCGCGGAAAGTCAATGGGCAACAATTTATTATTGTTGCACGACACTCCACTATTGGAACATCGATTATTACCATTCAGGCCTCTTCGCATTCCTTGAAAGCGCACGATATCTCAATAGAATGTCTCGCATCGCGCAAAACATCCTACCCTTAACCCTCGCCACGGTCTGCGGCGTGGCCACTGCGTATGTAACCCTCCAGCCGGTGCTTGAGGAGCAGAAAGAAGAGCGGGAGTCCACCAGCGCCTTCGCGCAAACACATGACAGCAAGTCCGCGACCGCGGCGCAACCACCGTCGCCGCCTCAGGTCAGTGCGCAGGCAGTAGAAAGCAAAGTCAAAGACCAGGAAAACGCGATCAGTCGTGCGATCATGGAGGATTTCAAGGAAGCGGGACAGCAAGTGCGGAACAGTGGTGTGGGATGGGGGTTTCGGAACCTATTGGCAGGGAGGAAGTGGAATGAGAAGGAGGGAGTGGGAAAAGATCAGGCAGATGCTGTGGAAGGACGAAAAGGATGAGTTGCCACCATTGAGCCATGATACAGGTTCAAGGACATTATGAGAAGGTTACAACGGCTCCAACGCTGTATCGAGCTCCGGACGACGCATTGCAGGGAACGATCTGGCATGTCTCGTCTAAGTTCAGCCATCACCACCAGGGAAATCTGCGGTCGGTGGTGTTCAATTCATCAAATGCAACTGGGACTCGGGACATCTGGGAACTCCACTGCGCCACCAGAATGCAAACGCCTTCCATCTGGGCACCGACTTAAGAAAAGTCCTCGCCCTTCTCCTCAATCGCATCCTTGACTCTCAACAACAATGTTGTCTTCCACTTGTCCAATTTGCTCATCGAGTCATATTGGAACAATTTGTCTGCGAACTTCTCCTGGTCGCCCTCTTCCACACTTTCAGCCAGATCGACCAGCAGCTGGTGTTCCCGTGTGCCTGGGAAGCTGGGATCGAGGTCGCGGTATGATTCGAGCGCGCGGTTGGTGGCGACCACGTCGTTTGCGGCGAGATGGCATATGCCTGCCTTGAGAAGATACTCCTTGACGCTCCATTTCATGAGGTTGTTGTTCACGGAGGACTTCGCTACTCGTTCGTAGTTTGCGACAGATTTAGGGTAGTCGGCCGCGAGCGCGGAGAGGTCTGCGACTTTGAGGTACAATTTGTTGGCGAGACTGTGGGCATGATTGTCAGTATATCGATGAGTCGAAGCTGTCAAATCAGCGAGGTAGACTTACGCTTCTGCGTTATCGCTCTCATACCATCCTGCTGCTGTGTCGTATGCCTCTGCTGCCCTCTTCTCATCTCCCAGCTCCACTTCGTAAAGTTCTGCTAGGTTCTGCTTGTATCCAGCTGCTCGTCGAAAGTTGCCCTTCATCGTGTAGTGGTTGATTGCTTGCTCCAAACACCGTGCTGCATCCTCAGGCTCATCCTTCTTATAGCTCTTGAAGGCTTCTGTGAGAGAATTGGCCGCATCATCTGGTTCATTGAGCTTTCCGCTCTGCAGAGCTGCCGCCTTTTCGAAGGCCTGTCCAGCTTCCTTGCCCGCTCGTTGCATGCGAAACGCATTCGCGGCTTGCGTGTAAAGATCGACCGCACCCTCCCATTTTTCGCTACGTCCTCCGAAAAGTGAGAAACCTCCTCCAGCAGATTGAGCTGCTTTGTCGGCCTAAGATGCTCTGTCAATCAGCTAGTCCTGTGGAGAGCGGGGGTGTCAGAGAGGCACGGGGAGACCGACCTTCTGGAGAAGAGCTCGGGGATCTTGCGCCATGTTCGAATTAATTCTAATCACAGACAAGAACGAAAAGGGTGAGAGCTCTGTGGCTTTGATGCTTGATGTTGGATATGTTTTGCACACGTGGATAGGATAAGTATGTACTCAGGCGGCTGCATGTGGTTAACTAGGGTCCACCTTTGCGACCGTACGCGCTGCGGTCGTTCATCTGACGTAGCAATCGATGTGTATGTAGGGTTTTCGGCACCTTCGGCAACCTTTCTTTCCTAGAACTTTTGCCCCACAAATCGCGTCTCCTCGGGCCCTTGTCGCGTCTACTTCACTCCAATATTTTGGTAACATACAATATACGAGTGACAGTATATCACGAAACACTATCATCACAGGACCGGCAAGCATCAGATAACGCAAGCCCATTGTGCATGTTTCTACTTTCTGATAATGACAAACCGAGCCGATGAGTCGATGGCAAGATGCAGGAGAGGTATTGGACTCCGACGATGAAGACCTCAGTCTCGACAGCAACGACACAGAACAGCCACGAAAGCGATCAAAGCTTTCTGGCCATAATCCCCAAGATGATTCTTCAACAGTCTGGCGGCCACAGAATGGGTCGCAGGATAGGCAGACACAACAAGATTCGAATATATCCAGTGGCAAAGCACGAATCACGGAGTATTCAACAAGCAGCATCAGCAATCACCAAGGAGGCCTGGGAGACGTGTCCACGACTCCTTCGTCGGACGAGGTGAAGACGGCTACAAAAACTAAAGTCCAGGTAGAGCCTGCCTCGAAACCCATTTCCGGGAGCTTGGTTGTTGATAGCATTCGGGGTCAGCATGGCACATCGAAGGACAATGCTGGGCAGCCGGATGATTCAGCGTCAAATATGTCCGTGTCGCTTTCTCAAGCCAGCAGTGAACTTGCGACTTGGGACCAGCCACTGGATCCTCTCAAGCTTGCCCCAAGGCATATGTTCCCAGAATCTGTGTCGCAGAGGTTACATCTTTCCGGCATCCTCATCCCCACATGTGAAGTGCAGAGCAATACTCAGATCGAGGATGAGCTCTCCAGTGGCTTGTCTTCTCCGTCTAGCGACAGGGCTATTTCCCCACCACCAGAATTCTGGCGACTGAATGTCCCACAAACTTCCTTGACAGCTTCTGCTGGAACAAGTCATCGACAACCCGATGCAGAACGTGCCGCAGCCGCTCTAGCTGCGGCCCTCCAGGCTGATTCTGACCAGCCAATTGGACGTAGGCGGGCGTTAAGAGCACGCAAAGAACAGCAGCTCCATCCGTATCTTTACGAAAAAGCACAATACACCAAGCAGTGGAGTTCACGAGGGCTGCAGCCTGTCCACTATCGTGTTGATGGGGATCAAACGGTGGAAACACAGGAATCTTCTAATACAGGCAACAGTCAGAATCACGACCAAGCGAGTCTGTTTTCGTCGTCCCCGAATTCAGCATATGGTCGCGACGAGATGGATGTGCGTTCTCCTGAGCGCAATATCAACATTCCGGATCCTGGCGCTGAAGCCGAGGAAGATGAGCTTCCCGACATAAAGTCAATCTTGAATGCCGCTAACACTGATCGCCGGCCTCAGCATAAGCGAGGAAAACTTGCTCGATTGACAATATCCAAGGACAGAGTGGCACAAAGACAAGCCAACACAAGCGTAGACGAGTATACTGTGCCTCTTTCGCCACCCCCTAGCTCGACTGCGAACGTGAACAGGACTCGGAGTCCTCCAAGGTTCAGGCTCCCCTTCGGCATGAGTCCCGTCATCCAGCCGCTGCCTACTCCGGAGGTGTCGTCCGACACAAGACCGTGGCCGCATGATGATGATGCGATATCAGATCAAGAGTCACCTCCTCGTAGTCGATTACGAACATCAGCTTTGAGACGGCCCAGAATATCCCCCGCTGACGAAGATGCTTCTGACCAGGGATCAACAAGCGAAATCGAACCGGATCTGGTATCGCTACAAGAGCGTTCACGCCTCAGCCAAGTGAAAAGGCGAATTAAAGGAGTTTTGCCCGCTTCCTGGTTGAAAATTGACCTCCAAGCACAGAAGTCACGAGCACCTTTGCTGCCAACACAGCGTAATCAACAAAGTCCTTCACCTTCCAAGTCTCACTACCGAACGAAAGGCGTAGCTCAACGCGTGGTGACTCGAGACCCCCAATCAGCCACGAAAGACAAACCTCTGGTGATCTCGGACAACGATGATGATTCCGATGACCCGATGCTATACACTCCTGTGGTAGTCAATAAACAGCCCAGGCTTTTCCAAGATGACGTTGATGGCAGCGTTGTGGTGTCACGCGAAGACTATGTTAACGAAGAGCACATGGAGATAGATTGGATTGACCCAATGTTTGCAGCTTCAAAGCGCCCTACTACAAAGCGTGCAGAGCATCGAAAGCGACAGCCAAGGATCGACCGCATGCTTGGTCAAGATAACTTTCGGCAGCGACAGCGTCCTGTGGAAAGCGGCGAGGGTCCATCGCGGAAGACTGTCGACAAGCCTGTAAAGAAAAAGCAGAATTCTGGTAGGCACGGTCGTTCTAATGCGATTGGTCGAGCTGCACCACATCTGAGCATTGAGGATGCATCACTATCACCAGTGAAGCCGAACGACAGGCCACCACAATTTGTTCGTCTAGCTGTTCGAGAAGCAAGAGGACGGCCTGATCGTGGGCGCCATTCACCTTCCCGGAAGATGATTCGCTTGGCAACAAAGGAAGACACGGATGATGCTATCGCGCCTCTCAATGCTTGGCGACAAGGTGCCATTGCACAACGTCCATGGAAGAAAAGTCAGGTTCCTTCGCGCCTGGTGTCAAGGCAGATTGACACTGAGGGCATAGAGTCTGGAACTGAACAGCGGCAGACTTTACAAGACATCACCAACCGCCAACGGAATCCGAACTCGCTGATACGTCGCCACAGGATTCCTGGTCGCAAACCACGATCTGAACCTGCACTACAAGACCACCGAGACCAAATTTCCATTCTCGGACAAAGGCCCGTGGAGGGTTTCACCACCGAGGATAAGACTACGCCTGTAGCAGAGCCAAGAGCATCTGCCAAACCAGGACTACGCCGAAGGCCGCAGAAGCAAGAGGTACATTTCCGGACTGCTCAGCTTGAAACTATCGAGCATGCTTGGCTTCAGGATCACCGACAAGCTGCTTTTCAGCGCCGCATCAATTGCCTCACGGAGACCATCCGCCGCCCGTCCGGGCACGTCACACAAGAGCCAGGCATCCCTCTGCAGCGATACCTAGATGGCGAAGCCGGTGATATCGTCGCTACACCTCCCAAAGTACAAGCTCCCACAGATTACAACCGCCATCAGGAAACAGAGACAAGTGAACGGGACTACAGACCGCCGAGAAGAACTCGCAAACGCCTGGCCCGACGCGTCGACACAACGTCACATCTTTATAGACAGCCTAGCGAGCCAATACTGGAAGCTTGTGTCGTACCGATCCAACCGGGTCTTCTGGATGATTCTTCGACTACTCCTTCACTAAGAGGCCTTCATCTGTTCAAAAATCGTCATGCAAACACCTTGGAAGCGCAGCCACTTCTTCCTGGGACTTACTTTAATCAAGGGACATTCATCGGAAGTGGGAAATTTGCTGCGGCACTGAACGTCCACAAGCGCGACCTCAATACTGCTGCAGTTCAGCAATACCGTACATCAATCGATGAGCATGCCTCCACTTGGGGTGCATGGACGGAAGATGTTGCGAATGACATTTCTCGTATACCTGCTAGGCTCTCGAAGTGGTTTGAGGAGAATGGCGAGGTGGTGTGCTCCGCGAACAACGTGCAAGTCACTGGGGCAAGCAATAAGGCCGAAACTATTCTCCTGGATGTCATACAATACTACCACCAGACGTTATCCTTCCTGGATCCTGTAGATCGGCGGACGTGCATTCATCACACCTTGCGACTCATTCAAGACTTGGTCGATGTACTTGAGGTGGATCAACCTCAAGATCACCGCACTACATATGATGCCAAAACACGTGCGTGGCAGTACACACTGGTGCTTGCCAAGGTGGCTGTTCGACTTTCTGATGATACATTCATTGACGCCGAAACCAGACAGACTTGCATAGGCACATTGATGACTATCGCTCGAAGTCTTATGGGCCGAGTGTTTCCAGCAGGTTTTGATGGACTGCGCATGTCTTATAATGACAACAGGCTCAGCTCGAGGCGTGAAGCGGGTTTCTCGGATAGTGATCCTGCGATTTCCACGATTGTGGTGTTGCATCATGTCCTAGAGGATGGCAGCTCTAATGAATCAGCCTTTTGGAGCGTTGTTGAAAGCGTCATGGGCGATATCGATGCTCTGGAATCTGTAAGCAGTCTTGACAGTGTCTGGCAGAATCTTTACACCATCCTTCCTGCGCTTGAGATCGACGTCCTTGGAATTGCTCATATTGGTGGCCGTTTCATCCATCCCACCCCCAACTGGACGCTTGTGAAGCGGTTGATGGACCAAACCTTGAAGTTTTTCTCTCCCGATGACACCGATGATGGCCCATTCGCCAACAACTATCTTCGTGCCGTCCTCACAAGATGCTCTCATTTGCTTACCGCATGGGGTTGGTGGCAATGTGAGCCTATGCTGACAACGATTTTCGATTTCTTTGCCCGTCGAAAGTTGGCCCAACTTTGCGATGAGCCAAGCCGTGGGTCGGCCTCTTTTCTGGGAGAGATGGCCGACAATCCTCCTCTCGATGTCTCTACCGAGGATTCGGCTTTTCACATATTTCTCAAGATCCTAGCTACAGCCCTTCGAGGAATGCGCCAGCACTACACTGAAAAGAAAGTCGGCGGTTTCGCATATCGATTTATTCCAGCGCACGGACGAGAGTATCGCAAAGAAGGGCAAGTCAAACAGAAAGATCTCGACGCCCTTTGTAATCATCTTGATCTCTTGTGTACTCTCTATTGTAGTCTTCCAGCAAGTAAGAGACCGCCAATTAGCCAGATGCAAGGCTTGATCGATCTCTCAACATCACATCGAGAAGCTTGCCGTTTGAGCGTGAAATCGTGGGCGACGATAACTACATTTCAGTTGTCGTCAGACGAATCAACTGATTCACTTCAGCCGCTTGCCTCATGGTTCCGCGAGATCATGCAGATCACCCTCGTTCAATACCGACTTGCTAGATCGGAGGCAGAACACGACTTTGAGCTCGCCAAAGCAGCGGGTACTTCGGGCGTCACGAGAGATATCATGGATGCCACGATCTCAAACAACCAACGGCAGATCGTAGTGACATTCATGGATGCATTGGCAGGCCTCAAACATGCAATCGAGGGCACCAAAAGCAAGGAAATGGCAACCGTCATGGTGCAAGAATCTGGGTTCTGGAAAGTCTTTGAGATGGCTGAAATATCTGAGCGACGACTCCTCCCGGTCCTTGAACAGGCTCTTCGGTTGACGAAAAGTTGTCTCGACGTGCACGAGCAATCCCGCCGAGCTATACAGGAACATACTACTGGAGAAGACAGCCAAGAATACGGCGATCTCAGTGCATTGAACGAGCTGGTGGCTGCTGAACGAGCGAGCGTTGCCGTAACGAGCACCATTTCGAGCATACTGTATGAGCCTGTTGGTCGACTCGTTTCAAACATTTTTGGTGCCGAAGCTAGCATGGACAATGCCCCACTTACATTACTCATTGACGTATGGGTTCGACTAGCAGAGGCGAGAGTTCGCTGGGGCACTTCCAGCTGGACCAGCTACCTCGATGACTACAGTCCACATTCCTGGTCTCAGCTACGGCAGACCGAGCAGAAACAAAAATACACACCTTATGTCCTTGCTCGTATCGTAGGCAAGATCGGTGATGATTTTTACGAGCTTCGTAACAAGATTATTGGATTGTGGCTGTCGTCACTTCTAGAACGGGAAGCCGTGCTGAAATATCAACATCTCCTGACGACAGCCCTGCTGAATCATCACTCCGAGGACGACTTGTTGCTCAATCTCCCATTCGGTAGACTCCCGCGAAGCAGACAGTTCGATATAACTCTTGACGAGTTTCGACAGAGACGGCTCGCTCTGATCTCTTGCGTGCTATCAAATATGCGCGAAGACATTGATCGTACATCCCGCGAGAGACCAAGGGCGACACAAGATCTTCGACGCACCTATGCGGACATGCTACAGCAGGCGATGCGAGTTATGAAAGACAGCTACCTTGGGTTGCAAAGCGCTTCTCAGACCGCTGTTGCAGATGCCAATGTTCATGGGGCCTACGTTCTTTTCGTACAGAATGTTGTGAGCCTTCTCCAGCAATACACTACAGGTATCTGCAAGGTCGACACTTTCTTTACGGAGTCCTCGGCTTTTCCCTTGCCTGTGGCGGACCGCACATATGTCGTGGCCAGACTACGCAGCTACGCACCAAAGTTATCAGAAACAGGGACGAGAAAGCAGCTTGCAGTCTATGTGCATACGGTCAGCGAGCGTGCTGCTGCAGACAACGAGCAACAGTATCTGGTCGATCAACTGTGCACTGCTGTTGATGATGTCTCCAGGTCGAGCATATCAGGTTCGCCAACCCTTCGACAAGTTCTACTGTTCGCAATCTTCCCTGCTTACATCGCCAATGCATTCTCGGGAGAGTGTTCGTGGATCCTTGCGTTGCCTATTGTTCAAGCAACTCTATCAATAGTGCAAGGACTGCAGTACTCCATCAACTTAAGTGACCATGATGAGCTGAAGTCATTGTTACGGATGCTGGATGTCGTCATTTATGCTTTGTATCAACTCTTTCACCACATTCTGCTTCACCCTGGCCTGCTCACTCTACCACATGTGCAGAAGATTGTCGCTCTTGGGTTCCAAACCGCTCGAGCGGCATTGGTGATATGCGACTTCGGTAGACGAACGATACTTGCTGATCTTGGACCAATCTGTCGAGTCGACACACTTCGGCGTTATGCGCTAGAGATTCGAATCAGCATAACTAGCAGTGGCGAAGATGAGCTCTTGCAGATACCAGCACTACCCTTGCAGGATCCTACCCCTGTTTGGCCCGAAACAAGGGCTTTTGTGGAAAGCCAGCTACATGTGGCCTTCCAGCCTTCCACGGACGGTGGACAGTGGATAAAGCAGGACGGAAGATACTTCCTGCAAAAGCACAATCAGCCGAGGAAGGAGATCATGGTGGAATCAAGCGACGCTGACGAACAGCAGGGAGATCTACTTCGTTCGATCGCAGAGTCTGAAGAAAGCTACGACATGATCTGCGCGCGAAGAACTAAGCGACGCAGTACATCCCGCCCTGATATGGGAGTTATAGTAGTCTAAGTTATGTAGCTGTAGACGAACCCAAGGGGATCTTGTTCTCAGTGAGACGTGTAGGATAGAGAGTGGAAGTAATATTACTGCCATCGCTGTTGTGATCGCTGGAGCGGTTGTTCTATGACTTGTAGTATCCATGTCCAGTACGAAAGCCCTGAGATTAGCCTCGGCGGTATACCTAGCCCATTTTCAGTTGTTCATAGCAATCATAATAACGCCTGATAAAGCTTTCAAGTTGTTCACCTTACACTAGCTCTGTTTGTGTCTGCTTGCATGTACACACTACGACATATAAATTTCCTGGTTGGCATCTACATGTTACAAGGTATTGCCAGTGAGATCATATGTCCCTTGGTTGATTGTTTGAAACCACCACAAGTCGCATGAGGTTCTTGAAAAATCATTCGTCAATGAATATTCAGATTACGACCATACAACGACAAGCTACCCTTCAACACCACCTCACGTCCACTGCTCGGCATACTTCGTGCAATGCCTACCATCAACTTATACCCGCCTAGCAAGGATCGCCAAATCCATGGGCACACCGGCTCACTGCCGCAGCTTCTGAACACGCCGTCCGGACTTGCCATACTAGAGATACAGGGCACGATTAATACACCAACGCCCTCAGGGACGGGCGAGAACGCTGCGGTTGGCCAATTGACCTTTCCCTTGCACAATCCCGCCGTGAAGGGCGAGGACGACATCTCGTGGATGAAGCGGGTCTACTTGTACATCGGCAAGCATCAAAGGATGACAGGCGAGGTCAAGAAGTTGGCCAAGCCCATTGCCATCATCCGGAAGCGGCAGGCTGAGGGTGGACTGGACGGTGCTGGTGGAGAGGATCTGGAAATCGCGGAGGTCGTGCACTACAAGGTCCTGTTCACGCAGCGCCCGGAACCTGTCGGTGCGAGCAATGGAGAAGCATAGCAATGAGACCCATAACCACGTTCTGTGCGTGCGCCTGGAAACTCAACTGGGGATGGCTGAGCATGAGGGACTTACTTGCGAAGCCGTCAGGCAAGAAATAACGCAGATCTGCTGGAGATTCCATTTAATGGGACATGCCCTCCTACAGACGTTGCACTTTCGGTCTCGCGCTACAGTACCATACCTTTCACAACGTGAGCAGTTTTCGCCACGCGGAAAGGAGAGGTTCTGGGGTGACAAGCGAACCACACTACAGCATTTCAACTAAGAACATCGCAACCCTATGCGAGACACTCGAGGTCGTGGTTGAAAATGCAACGAGAGGAGATTCCTAAGTTGTGCTCTTGGAGGGCCTCACAAATGCGGCATATGTCTGAGCATGGCCCAATGCAATGGTCATCCTACGAAGACTTTGGTAACAATGGTTAATTTATTACAAGATTGCCAGGCTTATAGCAAGCCCGATTTGACTGTCTTTCTTGAACAGCCATCAGAGGTTGATATGGAGCGATAGACACAATATTGATACGCGCTCCCAAGTGGGTGTCCTCAGTACACTCGTCTTGCTTGACAAGGCAGCTTGGACGACCTACCTATAGAGTCACGAATCTCCTGATGGAGTCTCGAACGACTGTAATTTCAAACTCCTGTCCATCTCGTGACCATACGGCAAGCGCCAAGGCTTCTCCACGGTGCATTGTCTTTTACGCCAATCCAACTGTCGTCCCGCATTCAGGATCGTGTAGATCTCCGGGGAACTCATGGCAGCCCGCGTCGTTCGCAGACACGTTGCAGCCACCCGACATTCCCCGATCTTGCTGCTACATGTCAATGCGTGATGGTCTGGCGTCAGGATCTAGGCTGTCTTGCGCTCCTGTATAGCAGGATAGGGATATGAGCGTCGATAGAAAATTGGTAGTTGGCAATATCACAAAGGGAGAGCGATTGATTTAAATAACAATAAGAAATACCTCAAATGGTGAAACAAAGTTGCCAATCGGGCAGCCTCGGCAGTCAAGTGACGCGCGAAGCTTGTAACTCTGCTGAGGGGAAGGACGAGGGCGGGTTTGGCACGGCGGCGCGGAGCATCAGATCTCATTATTATTGCTACGCCTAGTTAGTTAGTGGGTGTCGTGTGGACAACTTCTTCTTCTGAGTCACGAGGTCTGGCCTTTGTTTTTCCATCAAACATCTTTCTATTCTTCCTGTGCCTACTTTGGATCCCGATTCCTGTGCTGCTGTGCGTCATTCGTGGTGCAACTCACGCTGTTGGAGCTCCCAAATCCCATGACGACGGAGACGACTGGTGCGATCTGCTGGTTTGACGGCGCGAGTGCTGGCCAATTGGCCGACATTGATTGCCCAGCATGTCGTGGAAGAAGGTATGGATATTGCGAAGCTGAAGACCGGCCAGGAACTCGCACTGACAGACTGGATGTCGACGTATAGTCAGCACAGCTTATGGACACGATCAAGCATTACTCCAGGTACGACCTGACTCCAGCATCCTTCTTCATATCCTCGCATTCTAATACGATATCCCTACAGCTTCCCAGCTACCGGTGTGAGCCTCCGGCAGATGGTACAGTTTGGCCAAAAAGTTTCCACCGGCACCCTATTTCGCGCATCTCAATTCCTTTCCGAAGAGCTACCCATACGTCTCGCGCACCGCGTGCAAGAGCTGGGAGACCTTCCCGATGGCCTCAATGACATGCCCAGCATCAAACGCGTCCAGGAATGGTATGCTCAATCCTTCGAAGAAATCACAACCCTTCAGAAGCCGTCATTAAGCTCGGAGATCAAAGAGCGGTTAAGCAAGCCTGCGAGCAAGAAAGTGTCAAAGATTTTGAGCGAGACCACCGCAAATCCTAGTGTGAAGCCGGGACAATACAAATCCGACGCGAGTGTAGGCACGCCAAATGGCAATGGGAATGGACGAAAAGTGGCCAATGTGCGCCGATATTACAGTGCGGCAGATGACAACGGGGAGTGGCCGCCAGAGCTGAACGATTACAACATACGGTTCGCAAGCACACTCGAGAAGATCAAGCGGCGGCATGATAGCGTGGTGACGACTATTGCGCAGGGTATATTGGAGTACAAGAGAAAACGACAACGGATGCAGATCGACCAGAACATACAGGCGTTCCTGGATAGATTCTACATGAGTCGGATAGGCATTCGGATGCTCATAGGGCAGCACATCGCGCTGACAGATCAGCGAACATCATCAGACCCGAACTACGTGGGCATAATCTGCACGAAGACGAATGTCCGGGACCTGGCACAGGAGGCGATCGAGAACGCACGTTTCGTATGCGAGGACCACTACGGGCTTTTCGACGCGCCAAAAATCCGCCTTGTTTGCGATCCCAAGCTGGAGTTTATGTATGTGCCTGGCCATCTCTCACATATGCTATTCGAGACGTTGAAGAACAGCTTACGAGCTGTGGTGGAGACGCACGGATCAGAAAAGGAGGAGTTCCCCGTCACAGACGTGATCGTGAGCGAAGGAAGAGAGGACATAACCATCAAGATCTCGGATGAGGGAGGTGGCATTCCACGGTCCACGATCCCGCTTGTGTGGACGTACATGTACACCACGGTCGACCAAACCCCGAGCCTGGACCCGGATTTCAATAAGAGTGATTTCAAGGCACCTATGGCTGGCTTTGGTTATGGTTTACCCATCAGTAGGCTATATGCGAGATATTTCGGAGGCGATCTGAAATTGATCAGTAAGTCTCTAAATGTTCCGTGATTAGAACCAGGCAGAAAGATGGTGGTTATTTTTAAGCCACTTACAAGACTTTTCTGATTTTGAGACTAACATATATGACTCTTAGGCATGGAAGGATATGGCACAGACGTCTACCTTCACCTCAATCGGCTCTCCTCCTCCTCGGAGCCGCTCCAGTGACAACTACCAGTCATGAGGGATGAATGGCAAGCGATCGACAGTTCCATCATAGCCAACGCCACCCCGATTCCCATCGACGGGAGTCTCAGCGAGCCACTTTCCGCCCACCGGAGTGGCTTGATGACGGCAGAGCAACGGCAGAACTTCCATCGCATCTCGGCGGCGCGTTCATACCCAGGGATTGACGGGAGACCTACATCGCACGAGCACGGTCTGGACCGGGGGGCCAGCCTGACCATGGCACATAAAGCCATCGCGTCTAAAACCAAGAAAGACGGTGGCAGTGGTGGTGCAGCGAAGAAAGGTAGCATGGCCCACGTCACGCAGCGACAAGTCAGCGAGCGACGGCAGGTGGGCGATGCAGCGGGTTTAGTCAATCCGCGAAAGGAGGACGGGGATCCGTGGTGGAAACATGTCGATATGGAGGAGAAGATGTGACGCCCTCCCAATGAGACGTGAGGACACACACTGGATGTGGAACAAAGAAGGAATTCCTCCTTCGAGGACTGCTCGATCGATATAATGCCCCAGAGGCGGATCGCCTTATCATATACACTTCTGATGTATTCGAAATCTACGAAAGCGGTTTCATCAACCTGCTTATTTAAACTTCTTCCCTCTTCGCATGTCGTGCTGAGGCCAGCCTCGATGTAGGCGCTTGTACGAGCCTCTCATGTGCCTCTGTACCACACAGTTGATCTCCCTCTGCACCTTCAGCCCCTCTCTGTCAGGTACGGGCACTTCACGGAGGCATTTCTACCCACTGCGAACTTCTCCTTCTCCACATCACCATTCTTCACTCCACCATACCATCGCACGGGTTTTATCGTGGTACGTCTGGCGGCGTGATCCTCGTAGCCTTGCGAGGCATATAGCTGGTGAGTATACGTGCATATGTGTATCTACCCCGCCGAGCGCACCCCTGTCGAAAGGTGGTGAGTGAGGCTGGTATGTATGTGTGAGCTTTCGAGACAAGGCTGTGGGAGGTACATATAATTAACAGCGCAAGGCTGGCGACTATCTATTGCATCTGGATTCTAGGTGATTCTCTGTAGCCTCGTCTCTACCTTCGCGATCTTGCTATTTCTACTCCAAGGTGTTTTCAGGTGGTTTTGCTTGTGGAAAAGGGGCACCTCCTGCGAAGCGCACGATACTCAACGCGAACGCTCGCCACTACAACAACCGCAACCGCGAGGCAGGAATTCAACACGATGGCATTCACTCGACGTCAGATACTCAGCGTCTTCAGCGTAATTGTGAGTCCACAGTCAGACACCAACAGCACTTGAGCCCTCCATTAAGCTGACAGTCGTGGTCGGACAGTATCTCCTCGCCCTGACGACTCTGGGCGTGTACGCTCTCCACCTCAGCAACTTCTACTCGCTCCCGATCAGCAACGTCCTCTCCGCGCTGACAATTGCGCTCCCACCCCTTCTCGGCGTGGCATTTGAAGTTCTCTCGTCGCTGCAAGCCTCCAAACGCCTTCTCCCTGGCCCAGCCGCGACACAGCTAGTGCTCGCCGCCTTCCTCGTCTACGAAGCCGTCCTCGCCACACTCCTCGGTACGCACCTTGCACCCTCGAGCGACCTGACCTGCGGGCTCCAGCAGCGCTGGCAGGCATTGTATAGCGCCCGAAACGGCGAAGCCCTCGCGGCAATCCAGGATGCCTTCCGTTGCTGTGGCTTCAACAGTCCGCAACACCAGGCGTTTCCGTTCAAGGACCTGACGCACGGCGATAATGCGTGTATGGTGAATTATGAGCGCGACACGGCGTGTCTAGGCTCGTGGCGGGCAGAACAGCGCAAGGTGGCTGGGATGTTGCTGGTCGTGCCGCTGGCGGTGTTCTTGTGGAAGGTGAGTTTCGGATTTTACGTGAAGACAGTGGGTCGGGAAATGCTTGGTATGCTGACTGGAATCGTGTGATTGTTCGTAGGTCATTGTCGTGCTCGTAGCCTCACGCGGCGGTTCAATGTCGTGGTTGCCGTCGGCCATTCGGCTGCCCAATGATGGAGAGGCAGCAAGGTCGAGACCAGCGATCACGTTTAGGGATGTCGAGGAGGCTGAAGACTTGGAAGAGGAAGGTGATGGCCTGCTTTCTACAGCGGCAAGAGGAAATATGCGTTCATCTCAAGGTGGAGGCGCGAGCGTGACGCCGAGCACGCTCAGGCGACAGCGGATCGAGGAAGGAGATCGTGCTCTCCGGGCAGAGAATGCTAGCAGTGTCTGGGCCAGGAATGACGAAGCTAGGGCCTGATCTGATGGCCACGGAGCTGGGATGTGCTATCAATTGATGAGTACTTACGTCAAGTAATGGGCTGTCTAGAAGTTCTGATCACGTCTAGAAGCACAAGACGAACACAGTAGTGGAACGTAAAATGGAGTCAGTATAGTCATGTAGATGAAATCATGATGCCAAAATACTTTGAAAATCTCATTTCTCATGTCATCGTCCATCTCGAAGATACAGATATCTTCTATACTTCTCCGCCGTCCAACGTCTGCACGACTTGCCCCATATCATCATCGGCACCGTCGTGATCTGGAATGCAAACGAGAGGACACCGATCGCGACGAACGTTCCCGCCAGTCCTGACGCTTCAATCCAGATACCTGTTGCAAGATTTGTTAGCAATTCGCGTTCCTTGTGCCTGGTTCGGGGTATGTGTCTTACTGGAAACAAATGTAAAGATGCATGCCAGACTGTTGTTTACCACGGCGACTCCGACCATGCCTTCCAAGATCATTTCGGGGTACGCGTCCTGCAAATAGGCCATGCTGAGGTCTCCGGCGCATCCCCAGCCGAAGCCGATCATACCTAGTCCAATGTACGGACCCGGCCACGACCATCCGCGCGCAGAGCCGATACCAAATAGCATCAGTCCCGCGGGATTGATGATGGCAGAGGGAAGCAGAAGCCACAGGCGATCCTCTGCCTCGGAGATGCCGTTCCTGCCCGGACGTGTCGCCATCCAGCGCACGAAGACATCGGAAAAATAGCCACCGTAAATGCAGCCGATGATCGCGCCGATCAGCGTTGGGACGTTCATGACCGAGACGGCCGTGTCGGAGTAGTTCCAGGGCGGGCCGTAGTAGTTGTCTTCTTCCACGGTCAGGTAGAAGGACAACCATGCGTCTTGCGCACCCCACTGCACTCCGGAGAATATCACGGCGGGGAAAGTGAAGATGCGGAGGATCAGCCAGAGTTGATGGGCATACTGTCTTAGACCTAGACCGACCATTGTTGGCGAGGGTGTGATCAACGCGATGCGCTTGAGATATGGCAGTCGTTTTTCTGGCGCGTTCAAAGCCTCGTTTGGCAAAGAGTTGGCCGGACTGTGCTCACGCGGCCCCGTCGGTTCCTTTTCTGTGGTTTTCTGTTCTCGCGAGTAAGTCTGCGCCAAGACTGGACCTGGGCGTTGGCCGAGATACGACTCTCGATCGAAAGAGGTCTCTTCGAGGCCAAAGAAGAAGACCACGAATGTGCCGCCGCAGATGATCGCGCCCCACCAGCCAACCCATCTCCAATTGTCTGCTGCGATGTAGCCTGCAATCAGTGGGCCAAGAAAAGTGCCGATGGATGTGGCGAGAATGTAGACGCCGAGCACACCGCCACGCTGATGCGCGAAGAAAAGGTCTGACAAGGACAATTGCACTAATGCCTCTGCGCATGCCTCGGATGCTCCCACGAATAGCTGGTTCCAGATGGTGTCACCTCTGGTTTCAATCCTGGCAAACCAGATCGAGCCACCCAGACCTGATAGTAGACACACAAGATACTGAATCCTCCTGCCCCATAGCCTGGGCATTGGACTGGCCAGTAGAGTCCAGTATCCAATACCAAGGAAGAGGACTCCTGCCGCGGTGTTCTGCACACCATAACTGATCCCTAGGTCGTCGGCGATCGCATCACCCGCCGAACCAGCATCATTGGAAATCGCGGCGGTGAAAGCTGTGATGAAAAGCACAAGAGTTGCGTGCCAATATTTCCTCCAAGGTGACCAGTTGAGCGGGTCGTTGGGCGAATTTGTCGGCGTCGGGTGAAGGACAATGTCATAGTCGCCGAGCAGAGTCGCGGTTTCAGCGTGGACATCATTCACAAAAAGTCGCTGTGTTCCAGCAAGCACCTCCTCGCGCTCATACTCCAAGTGTGGTTCTTGTTGTTCGTTCATGGTCGCTTTGTTGTATCGAGTGGCACAGTGTGCGCAAAGGACGATCTACTGGTCCAAAAACGCATCCAAGGCGGCCTGGTGTGTGCTTGCTCCTCCGCTCATGATCTCGCGCACGACACAACTTCTGTCTTCAACAACGAAAGGTTTCGAAGTCGAAGATGTGAGGGAAGGCTAAACAAAACAGACAGCGAAAAAGAAGACGCTCCCGACGTGCTATGGTCGCTAAGAGTGAGGATCCTGCGGGACAAGCGATAAGATTCGGCTGTGGAGGCAATTCAACGTGGCCGTCCAATACCGAAACAGCTAGAGATAAGACATATTGGCAGTCCTTGTCCTTCAGCCGCGTTTCCATGAATGGTTGCTCCACGCCTGATCTGCATGCCAAGTCATTGTACATGTGGACTGCTCCAAATGTGTGATGACTGCGAGGCTGATGCGCCACGGTCCGACTGACTTCATCCACGAAAGCGTGGAGACATATCCGCTCCAAACGGCGTCACCTCGTGGACGCCATGCTCACTGCTCCCGACCGCCTCCCACGCCGGCATCGCACCTATCGGGTCGCCATTTGCAATCTCACCCGAGGGAGCGCGATGCGCTTATTCGCTCGGCCGAAAATGTAATGGCGGCGGTGCGGTGTCGGGACGGCGTCGGCAGAAGTTCTAGCAACGAGCAGGAACCATTGGCTTCGACTTCGCTCGACACGCCTTTGACGCTATGTGATTGAGAACTTAATGTGAGCCGGTTGTCGGCACACTGGGTCTATACATACATGTCTCTGACATCAGCGTGTTCCAGGGCTGAATCGGATTTAACGCCATCCAATCCTCGGAATTTGGAGACGATCTGCAATTATAATCCTTCATGTAACAAAAGTGAACATATTCCTATCATTCTTTCCTGTAACATTAGCATTGCTTGAGACTTTTCACGCGCGTTAATCGACACAAGACAAACGAGCGCTGCAGTATTGACAGGACTTCTCTCATCACCACTCTTCGAAAGGACCTGACGAGGTCGTGGGAAGATGGCAGACGTTTCTCCGTCCGAACTGGAGAAGGCTGAGCCAACGCGGTCAGAACCAGAAGCAGAGAATACAGAATGGGACGACTCTCTCTCCACCGTCTCAAGCATCTCGACAGCACAAGATGAAGCGGTCTCAAGGGGTGTCCGGAGGTCCAGGACATCGGCAAGCCGTGCTGGTAGCGAGCTTTCCCAGACACCCTCGCGACTAGAATCGACCATATCACGGATCCGCTCCAGAGCGCCACACGGGAACTTCACGCACGCTCTCAGCCATACCAAGACTGGGGCCGACGTGATCGTCGACTTCGAAGGACCAGATGATCCGTAAGCTGTTGTCCATCAATGCCACCAATCTCGGAGCTGACTGCCATCAGGTATCGGCCCATGAACTGGCCGCAGCGAAAGAAAATCGCAACACTGATTCTATATGGAGCTTGTGCCATGGGTGCCTCCTTCAACTCCGCGGTCTTCTCTACAGCCTCCAACCAGGTGGCGGAAGAATACAATGTCAGCACAATAGTCACATCATTAACGACATCTGTAAGCGAACGCTCTATCTACGACTACTTAGCTTCCTACTAACCGATATAGATGGTTCTTTTAGGCTTCGCCACGGGCCCGCTCATATGGGGACCTCTATCTGAAGTATATGGCCGCAAGTTCGTCGTCATGATCCCGTACTTCATCGGTAGCTTGTTCGTTTTTGCCTGTGGAGCGTCCAAGGACATCCAATCTATCCTCATCACTCGGTTCTTCCAAGGATTCTTCGGTAGCAGCCCCATCACCAATACCGGCGGCGTGCTCGGGGACATCTTCAGTGCCAAAGAGCGAGGAAATGCCATCATCATCTACTCCTTATCTGTGGTTGGTGGTCCGGTCCTTGCCCCCATCATAGGAAGCGCCATCGTCAGCTCATATCTTCGCTGGAGATGGACCATGTTCATCGTCGGCATCTACCAGGTCTTCATCTGGTCGCTCGGTATGCTTCTCCTCGACGAGTCATACGGGCCGGTGCTTCTCCTACGAAAAGCGCGCGTCCTCCGGTACGAGACGGGCAACTGGGCTCTCCACGCACGCCACGAGGAGTGGAACGTGTCATTCAAGGATCTCGCGCGCAAATATCTGATCCGGCCCTTCCAGCTACTTGCCACGCCCATCTGCTTCCTCATGACCTTCTACGCCAGTTTCGTGTACGGCTTGATCTACGGCACCTTCTCCGCATTTCCGATCGTGTTTGAGGGCCAACGCGGCTGGGGTCCCGTCGTCGGCTCACTACCCTTCCTCGCGCTGCTGCTCGGATTGATCCTTGGTCTATCCACCAATGCGCTGAACCAACGCTTCTATATTCGTGCGGTTGACGCGAACAATGGCAAACCTGTCCCCGAAGCCCGCCTCTACCCGATGATGGTCGGTTCGGTGATCTTCACAGCGGGCATCTTTATCTTCGCGTGGACATCGACGCCGCCGTCCATTCCTTGGATTGCGCCGTGCATTGGCATTGCCCTCGTCGGCTTCGGTTTCTTCCCGGTCTTCCAATGCTCGCTGAATTATGTATGTCTGACCTGTTTCGCGTCTTCACCTGACTACGAATCAAAACCCGCTAACGCACCGATCAGATCATCGACACCTTCATCACCGTCTCTGCCTCAGCCGTCGGGGCCAGCGTCTTCATGCGCAGCATCTTCGCCGCCGCTTTCCCCGTCTTCATGGTACGTCAATTATCCTGCTCGTCAAGCTTCTCACCCCTCCGAACATCCCCATCCCCTCACCTCAACCGGCAGTATACTCCAACTAACACTTGATCCTCGCTTCCAGGGCCCCATGCTCGACGCCATGGGTACGCGCTGGGGCATCTCGGTCTTCGGCTTCGTCGCCTTCGCCATGCTGCCCGTCCCCTACCTCTTCTACATCTTCGGCAAACGCATCCGCGCTCGCTCCGCTTGGTCGGCTGAGAGCGCGAAGTGAAGAATCTCCCATCTCAAGGGGCCGAGATGGCTCGACCCGATGGAACGACGCTACAACCCCTGCCAAACGTTAACACGTGAATCGTGCCTATGATGATCCAGGACGAAAGAGCTGGAGTCGGGAACATGTACGCTGGGGAGAACCCATCCGTTTGAAGAACGAAAAAGATCTTCCCGCCATACGGAAGGAAAACGGGGAAAAGGTAGAATTAGACGGAATGATTGAGCCAGCGAGTCTTATTTGCACTCTTGCGAAGCACAGGTGTTGTTGAGAAAAAGATCTTCACAGCGTAGCGGGCTACTTTTCTGAGCTGGATTTTAATGATACCCTATAGTACTTTGTTTTCCACAGTCGATCATGAGCTTGCATAGCGTCATCTTAGCGAGTTCTCTTAGAGCAGTGAATTTGTCCAAGCGCGGACGTCGATAGTATATACATGTACGTAGACATGTACATACATACAAGGGGGAACACAAATTCGTAACGTGCACGCAATGCGACATTCAAACATAGCCGACATATCTTTTGTGTTTGCTGGTGTAACTGGTATTCTACAGCGGTGTTTTGAACTTTGGTACGCAGGGAAAACAGGGGCAAGACAAGGTATGCATATTGAAGATTTCGGAGCTCGTATTTAGCGTTACTACATGATCTAGCTGGGCGCAGGCGCCAGGCAGGAGTCCGGGGGTTAGATATGTCGATATCGATTGTGGGCTGTCTCCAAGACTGCGCAAGACACATTCGTTTCAGGGCTGGAGAACCACTCACTTCAACATGCATCATGGCACTGTAGCCGAACCTTCCCATCGTACTGTAGCCCTCTTCGATGACCATCACTGCCAGATTCGCACCAAACGCCCATTGCTATTGTTGTGTCCTTAGGCATAAATACATTCCTCACAGGTCGCGCTAAGTATATGAGCTGGAATCGCAGGTGAACGAGCCACGGACGGAGCCCGAGGAGTATTGTTGGAGGATATCCTCGACACTGGCGTAAGTACCAAGACCAAGAGTGGCGACACCAATGCCGAAACAGAGGGCGTTCATGATGGAAAGGCAGATGTTCTTCCAGCCGTGGTACCATTTGCCTTCCTTGATGAGCTGGAACCAGAACAGCGCGGGGAAGTAGAAGGTGAAACCGGAGATGAACAGGCTGGAGATCAGGCCGAGCAGGGCGTTGAAGAAGGGGATAGCTTCGGCGATGACCCAGGCGATCAGGGTGAGGCCGGCGAGGAGCGCGACCCAGATCAGCCAGCCGGCTTTGGTGTTGGTGTAGCGGATCGGGTTGTTCTTCTTGTACACACGGTTAATGATGTAGCGGCCAACGACGGTGCCGTTGATGCTGCCGGAGATGAAGATGACGGGGAGGGCGACGCCGAAGGCTACGCGCGACACGACGGAGCCAGCGGAGAGCAGAGCGGGGCTCTTGACATCGGCACCAACAAAGGCGTAGATCAGGCCGCCGGTGAGCGTGTAGATGAAGATCTCGATCAGGCCGAGTGCCCAGATGGACTTGACGTAGTCCCTCGGGGTGTGCATCTCGCTCATGAAGGAGAATTGGCACACGGCGAACTAGGTTCTGATTAGCATAGATCGGCAGCTTTGAGGTTAAAAAAGGAGCGTACCGAGTAGGCGAAGATGATGTTGGTGGTGGCAAGGAAGGCACTAGCAAGAGTCGTGCCCTCTGGTGGCCACACACTCCAAGTTACTCCGCTCAAGCCACCTGGAGCATTGCCGGCCTCAACACCAGTCGCGATGATGGTGATGATGATGGCGACAATGATCGAAACGAAATCGATGTAGCCGAGGATCGCAAATTCGGCGAAGCTGGGGGGCAAGGCAACGACGAATAGCAGAATAGCCGAGATAATGCTCCAGACGAGTGCGCAGACCTTGGGGTCGCTAACAATGTTGATCCACGCAATTGTTCCTGTCAAGGTGTGCGAGCCAACGATGAGCACGAGAAGCAGCACGAACATGACGCTTGCTAATTCGTAGCCGAACTTGCCCCAGATGAGCCGCACACCATCGGCGTAGTGCTCGACCTCGGGGTACTTCAATTTGACCTGGCCGACCACATAGCTGGTGTAAATGGCAATCAGACCCAGTCCGACGCTCAACAACACACCAGGAACCATTCCCACCGTCGCGAACGCCGACGGGATTGACAACGAACCCAATGCAATGGCTTCGACAATCAGACAGATGGTCAAGCGCTTCCAGCCCAGCTTGTTGAAGCGCGCTTCGCCCGCCGAGACGGACGTGGTGGGAGCCAAGTCGAACTCGCCGCCTTTTTCGGCATCCTTGGCATAGGTAGGTGGTGTCGAAGAGGAACTGAGATCACTAGCCCGGTCCTGTGCGCCCTCGCTCAAGGTGCCTGGAAGAGCGACGACATGGTTTTTGTGGTTGTGCGACATGTTGGGAGTAGGTTTTGAGATCCAAGACGGCACAGCCTGGGGAAAGGCAGGAGGATGATGCTAGAGCAAGTCTTTCAGGTCGCAACCAGGCCAGATGATGCGGCAGTCAAGCTGGAAGTACAGCGTTAGAAATAGGCCAGCGCACAGGGTTTGATTATGGTCAGTAGGAAGATGAAGACGTCCTCATGGTGCGACTGCGCATGTAGTAAGAGAGAGTAGAGGTTGGACGGGTGCAGGTGTGAAGGCTCAAGCTTGGAATAGCACCGACATCACACAACGTTGAAGATTCGGTGCTAGCAGCGGACGGGACGCCACTATCGTGCTTGCGTTGGTCACCCACTCGCCTTTACCGCCATTAGCCGCTCTGCAATAAGCAACATGAGCGACGCATCAGCCTCTAGTTCGAAGCACGCGAGCATTCTATCCTTCTTAGTCTCTTCCCTGGCTTTGCGGGTGTGGAGCACCGGCCCCGAACGTCTGCTACGTTGCATCCGAAATGCTTGGTCTTCGTTGGATCCCACGCAGAGGCACGTCGTTGAAATAGCACGGATCCGACTCTGCAATCTCCAAGGCACAATCTTACCCGAATCCTTTATCATTGACATGGATACAGACATCCATATCCCGTTCGTGGCGCATTGTAGGAGTTTTCCTCCAAATGACGTAGGAGGCCGTCTACCACACTTGAACAAGCCTTCTGCCCAGCTTCGACATCTTCCTTGACTTGTTGGCAATGGAGAGCTTGATCTCACATGTACTGCAATACTTCTTACCAACCGATCCAATCAACAAGCGAAGCAGGCTGGGAAGCTTTATCGATGTGCAATCGCGTCTGACACATGATCGATGCTGCTTACCTATTGCCTGCGACGTCACGACGTTTACAGCACTGTATAGAGTAGCAATACCACAACGCAGCGTAGGTAGCATCATCACTACCACTATGCTGCAGTCACACGCCCTCATCAAACCCCCTCAATCCTTCCAAGCTCTCATTACCAGCATGTCTCATCGGTATCAACAACCCTGACGATGCGCATCACCGCCAAGCCAACGCTCGGTCGCCGGATCGCGATACTGTACACCGGATACTGACTTCCCAACCCAACCTGACGCACAGTCCCGAATCCTTTCAGTCGTCAGCAGGAAACCTGTCCGAAAACATCATCTCTTATCTTTTGCATATTTCACCAATTGCGCGCTTCTTCTCACTAATCCCATCTACAAATGCAGCAGTCATTGGTGGGCATCAAACGCTCTCCTTGCGGTAAACATTTTGCAGCATCCTGCCTTAATTGCTTGGCTATGCTGTGCCGTAAATTTGATCCTTGCGCTGGAGTGGGAGCCGTGGGTTTGGCGCGGGTGGACGGGCCGATTGCTGTGGATGGTTCACGGCCTCCACATTACGATGGGAACGTAGAGTGGACTATTTCATTGATGTAAAGAACGAAAAATGAACCATATATGGTAGGTCTAGTGGGACATTTTTTGAGCGGAGAATGCCCGACGTCTCGTTAGTTGACGAGTCATTTCTACAACACGTTCATCCACCACAAATCAATCAATCAAGGTCAATACAGCTCTTCTTCTTCGACCATGCATTGCTGTCACGATAATGGACCGTGGTGAGAAGTGAGTTCCCGCTGCTGTAGCTCGCCACCTTCCTGCTGCTCTCGCGCGACCATGAGATGTTGAGCATAGGGAGACCTCTGCCATCGTCTGTTCTGGATGGTAATGCAGTCGTATGGACGTCCCTCAGGCCACTACGGTAAGTTGTAACTCACACAGTTCACATCGCAGCATGGACTCGTCGGTTGCCCAACCTTCTATAAGTGCGGCCTTATCGAATCACCGCTTTACAGCGTCAACCTTCCGTTTCTACCAGTTCCCGATCGAAGATTCCCTTGGAGAGAACACCAATCAATCCGGTCAGACAAGACAACCTACACAAGGTCGTCGTGCTTTCCAGGCAAACATTGCCACCGGTCCCCGACCTGCTCGCCCACCTTCACTGCACCACACCGCGCGCTCCATTCGATATTGTATGTGTACTTGTGTGTATTTCGATACCATGTCATATCCTCCAAGCCATGGTCTGGGCTGCCTGGGTTCCCAATCGTCTTCGATCCAACAACCTTGTGATGGTGGAAGACCTCGGGAACCGGCGCGACACAGCGCTGCGCAGGGTCTTTGCAGAGATTATGTAGTATGATATCGATCGGTTGGTCTCGTTCCTGCCGAAGCTTCTCGATCAGTCGTTCGGCATACGTTCGCGTGAGGGCATAGGCAAAGGTGCATAGCGGAGCGACGTGAAATATGAGTTGCTGGCTTTGTGGATTCTCCAATGTGCTGCTCGATGCCATCCGCTTGTAGTAGTCATTGAAAGGCGAAGTCAAGTGGTTCCATGGAAGGGCATAAGGGTCATTGTAAGAGGTAACAGAGGTTCCTGACACGAACTGCATTCCGTAATGGCCAAGCCAAAGCATGTCCCAGTCGTGTTCCTGGTAGGGATGTGATGTGTTTCCTTCTAAGCCTCCGTCTGGTTTCGACCGTCCGAGAATTGCTTGGGATATGGACGCCATTTGCGACTTGATGTTTACGCTGAAGTCCACGTCATCTTCGAGGATAAGGACAGTCTCAAGGCCAGATCGTAGAAATTCTTCGATCAACGACATATGATTTCGAAGAAGGCGGAGAGCATCGGGTTCTTCAGCTGCGTCAGCTCCAACTTCACGCAGTAACTCGTCGTCAGAAAGCCGTTGTTGCGCGTGAATCTCAAGTTGCAACCCGGTTTTCTGAGCAGCCTGCATCAGCCCTTGGATGCGCCACGTCGTAGTATCTTCAGTCAAGACATAGATGGCCCCAAATCCCACTGTACTATTCTCCGCGCCAAAATGCCCATCGGACGCAACCATCGAGTGGAAGATCTGTGTCGCATAAGAAGAGTGATACAGATACTGGCCTGATCCAATGAGCAGTATTGACACGCAAGCCGCTGTGACGACCCTCCATAAAGGTCGAAATGGTCGTCCGAGCTGCATCACCGCTCGCGAGGGTCGGGTGTAATGGACCTGGATATGTAGAAGAGACTTCAATGAAAATCCCTGTGTCGTTCAGCTTTCTGTATTGCTTCGTCGTACTGACGGTAGATCCGGATACAGCTGAGGAGTGTGAAGGAGCCAGTCGAATTGGTCTGTACTGTCAACGCAAGGGACTTCCGAACCTTGTGGGATACGTATATGCTGATGAGACCTGGTCTCATCGACCCCTACCTGCATGGTCTTGGAGTGTGATCTAGGAACCGTCCAATCCTAGACTGCTTCAAAGCGCTGTATGCATGACTTCACTCATGAAACATATCAAGCGCCGATCGCTGTGCCTCCATGTTGCATTAACGCCAACAGGGGTGTTGGCCACACGGGCGTGCTGGCTACCGTGATTGCGGTTCATCTGAGCTGCTGGAAGGCGGACCATCATGACAATTCGTGCCTCATGCAGTTGCGCCGTATGTATCGTGACATGATAGCTGTTGTATTATACACCTTCGAGGTAAGCAGCTGGAAGTATCTTGGTGGGAGCTTGGGAAGGCGGATAAAGTTTGACGGCCCTATTTTTAGCCCCCAAACGTCAGATCTCAGCGTCTAACAGACGATACCTCCCGTCTCTACACATTCAAGTATGTCTGTGGATTCATCTTCGACAAGGTCTTTGTTTGATCTAAAGCAGAGTACGGTTATTGTCTAGATAGCCGAATTTTGAACAGCTCACCTCTGGCGAATATGATCGTGGCCAGCACGCCCGTTTGGACTACAGCCCCGTGGTCCGCGTTGCTGTGTGCTAAGATGAATGTTGGACCACATGCATTCCGGCAATCTTTAGCGGGTATGACACGACAATGTGTAGAGAGGAGAAGTATATACACATCTTTGTGATCGTTCATCATGAATAATCATATAAGGTCGTCAATGGCCTCACAACTTTGCCTTGTTGAGAGCGAGCAACACCTCCCGTGCGCCGCGCTCGCCTGATCGCACTGCTCCTTCCATGTAGCCTTTCCACTCAAACGCGGTCTCCGTTCCGACAAAGTGTACTCGACCAGCCGGCGCGCGAAGAACATGCTCGAACGCTGTCAACCCACCCGGGGCCATGACGGGGCAAGGACAGCCTCGTGTCCATTGCTCGTTCTTCCAGATCTGCTCGACCACTTCATATGGCTCGTCAACGGTCGCGAAGGGTCCGAAAAGAGTGCGAATCTTGGCGAGGACAGCTTCTTGCCGTTCTGCTGGCGGTAATTGCATCCAGTCGCGCGCCGGCTGACCGGTGACGAAGCATGTCAGGCTGTACTCTTGGGCGTCGTCGTTACTGGTATCGCGAGTGACGGCGAACGGTCCATGGATGGTTTGTGCCAGGCCACAGAGCCCTGCTTCGCGCCACCATGGTCGTTTGTATATTGTGATGACCTTACAATAGTCTCCGAGTCGAGTTGAGGTAGCGAGTTGCACCTTCTCCGCTGGAAGTGCAGGCGAGAAAGAGATGTCTTTGTATAATGGGGTAGGAAGAGAAACAATCACACGTGCCGCTGTATAGATCCCTCGAGCGGAAACGACACGTACAGTACCGTCAATCTGCTCGATCGCTCGCACCGGTGAGAGAAGAGATAGACAGCCCGGCTTGAGCTCACTCGCGAGGCCACGTGCTATGCTTTGGGTACCCTGCTTAATCCGGAGGTATTGCCCACCATCCTTGCAGTCACTACGCATCTGCATGTACCCACCTCCGGACTTTGCATAGTCGAGGAAATATGCAACGCTGACCTCTGAAGGCTCAACCCCCAGCATGGCTCTTGTACCAATGGTCAGCGCGTTGAGCGCATGCTCACTACCACCTTGGGCCAAGATCCAGTCCTGAAAGGTAAGATGGTCAAGGTCTTTACGGATCTTCTGTGCTGACGCCACAACATTGCCCAAGTCAATCTTCTGACAAGTCTCTTCGAACAGGTCTCGGACGCGGATGATGTCAGCTATCTCTGCGTCATCCTTTCCATCGGACAGGAGCTGTCCATATGGATGGACTTTCAGGTTGCCAATGCCTTGGTCGACAATAATCTTGCCTTCTGTGTTCTGGGTGATGAGATCGAGTCCATATTGTTGAGCCAATGCAAATACCTTGCTCTGGTTGGTGTCGTTGATCCAGGCTGCGCCTACATCATGGATTGATCCATTGAGTGGCTTGGACCATGTCTTGCCACCCACGCGATCGCGAGCCTCCAGCACTTTGACAGACAGGCCAGATCTCTGCAAATCAACGGCAGCTTGAAGACCACTCAGTCCAGCACCGACTACGACCACATCGACATGCTCCAGGGGCGCCTGAGGAATAGCTGCGATAGCCTCGATCTCGAAGATGATTTCGGGACTAGCCAGTTTGGGCACTGGTATCAAAGTTGAATTTGGTCGATGACCGTCCAGAAACTTCAGCAATGCTGGTCTATGGCGAGTGTTGGTGTGATCGTAATTCACGATGTAGTACGTCAGCTTGAGAATGTCTGTCACCTATATGCAGTGGGTTATAAGTGATAGGTCCGCTCTACATCGTGTATGTGTGGCTTTTAGTGACCTACCTGTGCACCTGCAGCTTCCAGACATCGCCCTAGATTGATAAAAGCCTCCTCGATCTGTTCAATAGGATCTTGAGGAATTGACCCGTCAAGTTTGCGCCCAATCTGCCCCGCTGTTGTGATGATGTTTGAGGGTCCAGAAGGCTGAGCGACGTGAGTATAGAAAGGCGAAGGAGCTACCATGTGCGGGTTGAACGTAGTACTCCCACCTGAGGGTTTGGCTGGATCATTAGGTGCCATAATAATAATAAGCCAAATCGTCCTTGATGTAGAGACTTGTTGAGAAGTCCAGGTGTGGATAGCTCAGCTGTGGTGCTGGCAGAAACCTTAAGCTGGCGAGTCAGACACATTAGGGATCACCTACAGCTTGACCATTAGGCCGATTGTGTATGCTACTCGGAGTCGCCGTATCCCCAAAGTGCCAAGTCTATGTACCTTATTCATACATGTCGTTACACACGACCCAACAAAGTGTTTCTTGATGCATCCACGATAAAAACTCGTGCTGTGATGTGCGCTGGACGGACCATTTCTACCGCATTCACTTCACCAGTGGCAGCATTGGATGTAAGGTATAAGATCTAAGCTCCTTCCACACCACAATCATGGAAACCAGTCCAGTCTCTAGACAAGCACGCAAGACATGGCTAATCGTCGGCGCCTCACGAGGAATTGGTCGAGAGTTCGTCCGACAACTGCTACAGAATGGAGATAGAGTCCTCGCTACTGTGAGAGATGTCCTCCCTGGCCAGTTTGAGTTCTCAACGGAGGCAAAGCAGCTTGGTCGAGTGACGGTTTTTACCTGCGACATGCTGAGCGAGCAGAGCATTGAGGTAAATCTAGCCTAGATGTACCTGAAACTGTGATAGGCTTCCTACTGATGCCTTATTGGCAGGCATTCGTGGCAGACCTCATCTCCACCCATAGCACAGAACTTCACATCGACCACGTCGTACTGAATGCAGGAGTGTTGAAATATCCGAATGTAAACTTTCCCTCCCGTGTGACTGGAAATGAGCAACGTACTGATCACCTTCAAGCGCGCCTCAGAGATCTCCTATAGCGACTTCGCTTTGCATCTACATACCAACACTATCGGCCCATTGATCTGTGCGCAGCGCCTGCTGAAAGCCAAGCCGCAACTCTCCATCGAGAGTATAGTGTTCATGTCGTCAGACTCAGGATCTGCGCAGAATTTCCGAGCAATGGAGGATGGGTTTGCAGCGTATGCCGCATCGAAGGCGGCGTTGAATCAGGGGTTGAGGCATCTGGCGGCGGAACTACGGAGGAAAAGCGATGAGACGGTCGTGATCGCACTGCATCCGGGAGAGGTGCAGACGGACATGGCGAACGTAGAGTTGGCGTGGGAAGTGACAGGCCAGCTGACGGTGGAGCAGAGTGTGGCGGCCTGCAGGAGAACGATCGAAGGCAAAGGGGCAAAGGACAGTGGGACGTTCTGGACTTGGGAGGATGAGGTGCGGCCGTGTAACATCGCTTGTGATGTGTTGACACTATGCTGATTTCTGCGCAGGTCTACCCCTGGTGAAGTAGCACACGCTTAACTGCTGTGGGTACTGCTGCTTTTGGCTGGCTTGACCATCGCCACATATGTCTCCTGGCCACGAAACTTCCTGGGTTCAGCTCTTGGCTCGAATCCGCACTTGAGGTAAACAGGAGTGCCCATTTCTGAAGCTACCAGATAAGTGGGAACTCCTTCCTTGTCGGCACGATCAGTTCCATCTTGTATCAGCTTTTTTGCGACGCCTTGGCCCTGGAAGTCCGGGTGTACGGCCAAGACTGAGAGATCTACCCTTGAATTAGCTCGATACAATTTCGGCGCCGGGAAGATTTCCATACACCAGTACTGATGGTCGTCACCCCATACCTCCTCCCTGACTTGCTCAATCGAAATTGAGAAATCTTGGGAAACGTCTGCATCTACGCAAGCAGGGACACCTTCCTTGACCTGCCCATCCTCGTCCACCTTACTGCTGCCTCGATGCTCTTTCTTCGAGAAATGTCCTGGTCTGCGATCACGTATCAAAGAATTAGCGATCACTTCTGTGCACGGCTTTATGTCTTCTTGGTATACAATACCGGTTCCAAATTGCAAATCCTGCAACCACCTCAGGTTGATTGATTGGTGTTGCCTTCATAATGATGCTACCTTTCGCGATTGCGTCGCTCAAACGCTTCGTTCTCCATGCAAGAAATTCATCGCGGGGCGTCAAGTGCTCCAGGTGCTTCGGGTACAAGAGAAGTGTAGTCGGGTTGTTTGCGAAGGCAGCTGCGTTCGTGACTATCAAACCTGGTGCGTCTGCGGCGGTGGCCGGCGAGATGGTGTAACCTTGGGACTTCATGTCACTCATGGTGGGTGGAGTCGCTGGGAGCTTTGGCACGAAGATTAATTGGCGATTCGGAATAGTTGTGGTCGTTGAGCGTTAGGCTAGTGGAGAGTGCTCAAGTCAGATATTCTACAACCCGACGATGTTAAGTGGAGGATTCATGTACAGAATCATACGCCGTAATTGCTGTGTTACCTTTACATTGAGCATATATTTATGTATGGAACAGTAATATGTCTGCCTGGGGCGTGCGACGAGTATTACGCGTTCAATGCCTACGGAACTTTGCTGATAGCGACTTTGTAGTCGAAGGATGCACTACTGGTTGTCACTGGGTCTTGCGAACTACGAGCTAGAGATGTCATGAACAGTGGCTTCTATCCGGATGTGCAGTGTGTCTTGGTAATGTCACAGTAGTGGAATGGACACGGCATAGCTGCCTGTTTGCAGTTTTTCGGGTCTGGCATCGACCGAGCTTGACGGGCCCAATGGCGCTGACGTCTGCGCATCAACACGAGTTTGTATCGGGGCGACAATCGCTTGCGGGAGGCTCATGTAACCAGAAGATTTGCTCAGTGCCGATCGGCGCTGTCTATAGCGGGCTTTCAAGACATGCTTGACGGACAATCGAAGCTTCTGGAGAGCTAAGCGTTGTCGTTGGCGGCAGCACTCAGCCCTACAAACCAGACATGCCGGACAAACACCAGAGAAGTCAACCAGAAATGGCATACTCACAAATGAAGTTTGACGTGTGGTGGTGGGGTGACATGGCGGCATGCGTGCAGGGCTCGAATTTCGTGGCTGTGTGAGTCGAGGATGCACTGTCGCTCCACTACACGCTTCGAAACGCAGATTTGGGCATAGCGTAGGCATATGGGGCCACCTCTTCACAAAGCAAGGCTAGATATGCAGCATTGACGTCTTCCGAATCCAAGAACAAAAATTGGGCCCAGCTTCCAGTTGAGCAGTTATAGGGTGCGTATTGCACATCTCACAATCAGTCGACGAGTGGTACCGAAGAACTACGTTGTCCATCGTAGCAAGCTGTCTAAGCAAGCGAGCCGAACCCTGCAAAGCCCTGCGCAAGGAGAATTTTGCGCCCATGTGGAGTGAGTGTCACGTCAGCATGGACAAGGAGTCAAGCTCGTGTTGAGGTGAGCATAGTGGACGCTCCCCATACCTTCTGCTCGTCATCCACATCATCCACTGCATGGACTATAGGTTGTGGCAATGTTCGGAAAAGGCGGCTGGTTGACGCGGAATGCTGGTGCCACAACGAGCCATGACACAACAGCGTTGAATATGCGCGGTATGTATATGAAGAGGTGGGGCCCACGATCATGTCCTGCTGGTTCGAAGTTTGTCCACACGATGCTTGGAACATCCTTGCAAGACGAGAAAGCCTCTTTTGCATTGGATCCGTGATGGCTGTCGGAACCTCATGCTGCGCCTCCGCAAGTGGGTGGTAGAAGCAGTGAACTCAGCTGCAGGAATGGTGTACATCATGCAGCTCATCGTCAAGCGCCCTCGACGGCTCGTTTGCTGGTGGCGTACATGTACCTGACATGGATGCTCGAACACGATCCCTACACGTAAGCAGGTGAGAAGCGGTGAGACGTCGATCATTCGTCGAGCTGCCACCTCGTGCGGATCCCGGCCGAGCGATAGAACTCCTTGCGTTGTTCGTACGCAAACTCTAGGTATGTTCAGGTCAGGTCGAGAGTTGTTGGGTGGTCAAGCTCGCGGATACGAACCGTGGCACCTTTAGCTTTGTGTCGCTGCTGATAATTAGCGAGTCGTGGAAGCGGAAAGCAAGGGAAGGTGCCGCCAACGTGGAGTAGTGCCGGAGATCACCTTCCCCACCAGCTGAGTACTATTACTACATGTCATGGGCCATGACATGCCACCGCTCTCTTTCGACATCCTTTCCACACCACTGTCGGTCTTTCGCCCTACCATCGCACAGGGTGATATGATCATGATACGTCCGCTCCTTACCTGATTTTCTCCCTGGACCACTCTCCGGTAATGTTTCTGTATGGCGTCCTACTACGATCCTTATGAATATGACCGACGGTCACGAGCGACACGAACTACTAAGCACGAAACACTGGATCTACCTCGAGAAGATGGTCGTGCCCGAGTAAGGAACTCTTCGCGCGATGATCGGCACCATCGCGAAGGCGAGGTACGATCGTCGCAGCAGGCGCAGCCACAGTCTGCTACTCGAGAGCGCTATGACTCGCGATATCACTTTCCTTCGTCTCCTACCGAAAGCCGCCGACAGAATGCTGGTCCTCCAAGGTCGCCGAATAAGAGCCGCTTCTCCTGGCCACCCCCACCTGTGTGTGAGGATGAAGTAGTGTCGTTGAAAAGGGAAGCGGGATCCGCACAGCTTCTGAAGGATATAAGGAGAAACGAAATCCCTGCCAGAGGTCAGGTTGATCAGGAAGTGCTGATTGAGTATGCGCCGGACTGGATCAACGAGCATGAAAAGCGATTCGTTTTGCTTCCAAAAGCCGAGCTTGGAAGCCAGGATGGAATGCCTACTCCACCGACTAGCGAGGACGAGAAGCGTCGAAAGCTGCGACGGCAGTCGTTGAAGATCGGCACCGGCCAGAAGGAACAAGTACCTGAGATGTCGAAGCGCATCTCTTCACCGTACACTTTTAACCCTCCTAAGTCGGCAAAGGACAACTTGTTTGCTCCGGAACGTTTTCTGTCACCGGACACCCTGACCCCTCCATCACAAGACCAAGCAAAGAAGCACCATCGGTCGAATACTGCATCGGGTCTCCCATCACCAAGAAGAGATTCTGGTCGTCTAAGTCCCTCTGGTGGTAAGAAGTACGAGTATTTCCCGTCTACTCAGAGACAAAACGAAGACACTGCTATAGATGACTCTGCCTCCGACACGAAAGCTGGAGGACGTGCAAGAAGCCGAAGATATTCTGCGAAGCAATCTTCTGAACCTCAGCCCACTACATCTCGAACATCAGTAGCAGATTTTGCACCATCTGCGACAAGCATGCCATCCGTGCGGAAAGCGAATCTCGATGCACGTCGCAGTAACAATCCGGCCAGTGCAGTTCCGTCAGGTTCCCAGTACGTCGAGAAAAGCCGACGATCATCTCCCCTATCGTCTACATTTGCTCAGAAAGATCTCCAAACTCCAATCCCCACGTCCTCGCAAGACGATGGACTTCACCCGTATCGTGGAGGGAGCAACAGCAAGTCGAATTCTTCTCGTAACGTGTCTCCAGCGCCGGATACTGCCCGATACGAGCGCTCGCCACAGCGTCCCGCAAGCTATGGCTCGGTAAAGTCGGTCGAGTCTGCTGATGAAAGCTCACGTACTTCAAGATCTGGGTCTATTGCTGGTTCACGGCCATCATCTCCATCGCCAAGACTCCCTGGAGATTCTCCAAGACTTCCCAAGACCGACGTCGATTGGAGCGGTCTGATGGCTGCAAACACTGCTCGCAGAGGCAAGCCACCATCACGACTCTCGACATCAATGCGACAAGAGTCTATGCCAGAAGTGCCTCGTGCAGCTTCAGACATGTCTAGTACTGGACAAACCCCTTTAAACAAACCAAGCCAACTTCGGCCCTCATTCTCAGCCGGACTGCCCTACCCTGAAGACGATATCCTGGTGGGATCTCCTTCTCTTTACATGCCCTCCGAAAAGGAATACTTACAACCACGACCCCCGGCCGCAGGGTTGAGTGCTCCATTGTCACGTGACTCCAAGGTCACTGGATTGAGAGGCTCTTCGCCCAGCAAACCATCAACGACTCAGCCACCGAGACCAGGTCTTTCCCAACGTCACTCTGATATGTATGTACCAACACCTGATGGATTCCGAGAACTAAAAGCTCCCGCATCACGGCGCTCTGCCGAGCTCAGTTCACAGACGAGGAAAGAGCTGGCGTCGCTGATGAAGAAAGGCCTGCCGGATTGCTCGAGACCTAAACCAGTTGCAGGTGAAGACGAATGGTATACTGTCATCGGTGCGCCCCAGCTGGTCATGTGCCCCGAGTGTAGCGATATTTTCGAACGTACAGTGTTCCGATCTGAGATACGTCTGGCACCACCACGAGATCTCTCAGAACAAGTGCGGTGTAACATGGGCTCATCAAAATGGATACAGCTGGCATGGTTGTTGACACTCCAATTGCAACGCACTAACCTGACGCTGCTCAAAGACCTTGCGAGTATCGATGAGACCAGTGATCCCTGTCCTGGTCTCAACGAAGGCATGCGCTCATGGTATGGCTTGCGCGACAGCGAAGGCGCCTTCATCAAGAACTTCCAAGTCTGCTTCAGCGACGTGCGGAAAATTGAAAGACTTCTCCCAACATTGTGTGGCATGTTTGTTCGCATGCCACAATCAGCAACAAATGAGAAGTTGCGCTGCGCTCTGGGTAATACCGCTGGTGATCGCTTCGAAGCATATCTCGAAGGGCTGATCATGACCCATGAGCGAGCGCTGTCATCCCGCAAAGGCGCTGACGCCGGACCTCTTCTCGACCTCATCAAGCGCAAGAATCGCTTCCCGGAGTGCCGACGCGATCTGATGTTCGCGGGCGCTTTCTGGCACTATATACCAACACTTCCCGCTCTTACCGTCTGCGAGGATTGTTTCGAAAACCTGGTCGAGCCTGAGATTGCGAACCGATCCAGTCTCGCATCCCGCTTCCAGCGGACCGTGCAACCCGTCTATGGCGAAGGTGTCGGCAGTTCCTGCCAGCTGTACTCACCATACATGCGTCAAGTCTTCGCGCGAGCAGTACGCAACAACGACTACGATTATCTCGCCAGCCGGGCTAAGCAACGGCGCGACGCGGAACTGCGACTTCAGGCGCGCTGGAAGGATATCGACCGCAAAGTGCGAAGGCTCAGTCGAGTGCCTAGCAACGAAGTCGACAATGAACGCCATCGCTTGCAGAAGGAGGTTGATAAGATCGCGCACGAGTGGAAGAAGGATTGGGAGTGAGTCGAGCATATTACCTATACTACTCTGTTTTTCCTTTGATTGGACAAACGACACGAGCCGTCTCTCGAGACATTACATTTCTTTACTTTTCCGGAAAAGCAGGGTATCAGGTGGAAAAAGGCAGGAAAGGCAAAAGTTGGGACTTTTTGGAGATTTGAAAAGGAGGGAGTCCGGAGGGCGAAAAGGTTCCGTTTCTCACGCTGTGTACGACCCGGAACGTTATGTGCGATGTGTGATGTGGTCATGTTTTTATGTGTTATACGTCGAACTTTATCTAATGTATCATATCATCCTATGACATTTGACATGCTGATCGTGGTCTTCTGTTCTTGTTTGTGAGTTTGTGACTTGGCTGATGGTTAGTCTGATCATTTGCCGGCGCAGGGATGTGTTGCCGCTCATTGTGCGACACACGTCCTCCGGTAGGGAGTCAAATATGAGGGGCGAGGTACTGAACGTGCATGCACGTGGACCATTGAAGGCGGCACTACTCGAACCACTCCGACGCTGCCGGGCTACTGACTTTGTCTCTAGAACTGTTACAGGACCAATTAATCAACAACACGGACGAACTGCACACGCACCCCATACCTACACACAGCACTACCCTACCCTCTCTCCAATGGTCTTAGACAATATCATAACATGGGAGACAAAATGAACAGTTCGCAGACGTGAAGACATCATATCATTTCCATTTTTCGGTTTATCGTTCGTGGGGTTTTATCTGATGATAGTCATTCCAGACTCACGCAGCCCTCGGTATAGCATACCCGCTAGGTGCTACATAGCGCAACCCTGCGGTCCACGAGATGCAAGAGAACCTCCCAGAGCTAGACCAATGCTGCGCCGCCGTTGTGCTGGAGCATATCAGATCCACTCAGATCAAGACCCTCCCCTACTGCAGGACTTTCTGCGCCGACTTCTTGGCGGGCGCGACGTAGCCGCAGTATGGGTTGAACAGGGCGCCGGCGAGGTAGGTGTTGCTGTACTGGATGTGGGCGCCGTTGATGGGGTTGGTGCCGGGGTTTTGCGCGGCGTTGCAGTTCTGTGAGTGCGTTGGTTAGTATTTTTGCGCGGGTGTTGTGGCCATTGGTCTTGTATGAACCGAGGAGGGAAGAAAGTGAAGGGAGGAGTGGAGGAATAAAGACTAACCGATGGCTCAGTGCCGGTGCACATGAAGGTGGTCGCGGCGCTGTTGTTGTTCTGCTTGCTCTCCCAGAACTCGACGCCGTGGTGCTGGAATCCCAGGATGGTCGGGGGGATCTGCGGGACGCCGTCGTTGTAGTGGGTGGTGCGGAAGTAGAAGGGGACGAGGAAGTTGACGAAGTTGGAGAAGTTGGCGTTGCCGTTGCGCGGCTCGCCGTAGGTGTAGGCGGTCACGGCGATGCCCTGGCCGGCGAGCGAGGCGGCGCTGAGGGAGGCCAGCGCGCCGCCGAGCGAGTGGCCGGTGACGATGATGGAGGCGAACGGGTGCGCGGCCTTAGCGGCCTTGACGGTGGTAACGATGTCGTTGGACATGGCCGCGTAGAGCTTCTGGAAGCCCCGGTGGACGGTGCATCCTAGACATCCGCTGGTGCCAGGGAGGGTGAGGGCGGTGGGGACGAAGTCGAAGTCCTGGTCGAGGTTTCGGGGGAAGGCCGAACCTCTGAACGACACGATCACCGTGTTGGTCGAGTCTTCCCGGTAGACGGTGGCCTTGCTGTCGGTGCTGGTGTAGTTGAAGCTGGCCAGGATGGTGGAGTTGTTTGGCAGCGTCGGGCAGGTTTCTGCGTAGACCGCGCCGGCATATGCAGTGTAATGTACGATGTTGTTGTACGTGGATTGTGACACTATTTCACCTTGAGTCAATACCTGTCGTTGCCGGATCTGTTTTTGCACGAGGGACACCTACCTGCCGTGGGCGAGCTGGCGGCGGCCGCAATGCTTGCCAGCGAACTGGCCAGGAAGAGTTTGGAAAACATGCTGAATCGGTCTGTCTCCTGTGAGTCCAAAGTGATGGTGCGAGAGAAGACTGTCGTTCGAACGTCCAACAACTTCACGTCAGGAAGATAGACACTGCGGCCACTATTCAGGTGGGGTGGTACAGAGGATCCGAGCCCAGCAATTCCATGACAAAACCCATCTGTCGTGCTGGGGGTGTACCGAGGAGCGTCAGTGAACGCATCGAGATATGCTTTCCCCAGACGAAGCTTAAGTTGCCCGTTGCGCTAAGTTACGCTGTCTCGGCCCCTCCAACTTTACTTTGATGCAATGACCAGGATCACCGAACTTAACACGACCCATCTGTCATAGGATCACCGCCGAGGCTTGCTGGATGCAGATGCCTCAACCAGAGCATAGCGTGGGCGGAGGAGTGCTCTCTCGACTCTGGTCCATGATTACTGTCTACTGATCTTGTCACCTCACGTCTGTCTCTTCCATCTGTCTGTCCACGACAGCATCAACATCATGAAGGTCTCCGTCCTCGTCGCCTCGCTGGCCGGCGCTGCCAACCTCGCCTACGCCGCCGATGCCGTCAGCGTGCAAGCGCAAATCCAGGTCATCAACGCATACGCCAACCTGCTCAACAGCGACGTCGCGCAGGTCAACGGATCCGTCCAGGGCGTGGCATGGGCATTGGCCGTCCAGCAAGACGCGGTCAACATCTACCGCCAGGTCCTCAACGGCACCGCACAGGCGAATGCCTCGCCATCCTTCGGCGACCAAGGATCCTACAACATCTCCATCGCGCTGCTCGGCGTGACCAACACGGTGAAGCAATCACTGAACACAACGCAATACAAGCAACCGGTCTTTGGAGAGCTCAGCCCGCTCGTGCTCGGCTCGCTCTACCAGCTCAAGCAAACCACCGACGTCTTTGGCAAGGCCATCACCGCGAAACTCACCACGGCCTACGCGAACGCAGCTCCAGCAGTGATTTCCCAAATCGACACGGCATTCAACAACGCCATCGTGGCGTATGGAGGAGTTGGTGAGTTTACACGCACGTCTGGCGACTACGAATACAGCTTACTGATATGGTTGTGGTTTAGCATCTTGAACGTACATAGACAAATGAATGAAATGCCTTCAATGGATGACCTACCAATTCTCTGAATCTCGATTTCTCACGCTCCAAAGTACCTGACCCACGTGTTGACGCCTCATGCATCTAAACGTCCTAAGACGGAGAATACATTATTTTCATGTCACATGCAGCACGCCTGTACGTGTAGAACCTGTCAGAATGCATTCCAGAGTTTGTCATATGCCGAGGGTTGCATCTTTGCTCGTCGATCATAGTGCATGAGCCCAGAGCTTTGGGTGCTGATCATATAACCCCGGTCCTTAGCGTGACCATGGAAGGCATCCGCATTTCGTCACCTTATGTCCGAGTAACACTCTCCAATATTGCATACCGTTCAGCAGAGAGAAGAGGACATCATGCTATGGTTAGACGCCACCTCCAGCTTGGTCTGGATCGTTCAGCCGATCGAGGATGTGAACTTTGGCAGTGAAAGAATCACAACTGCTGTGCCTGACAGTGGCCTGGGCCAGTTTCAAGCTGCTGCAGGAACACGTCCTCCCCCACATCATTCCCCTCAATTTCCTGCCCATGCAAGGTTCGCACCGAAACTCTATCGACAAAAACAAGCTTCACTTGTGAGCTGACCCCGGCTCCTCGCAAAGCATGATCCGCATTGAGAAGTCGCATATCAATTTGTGCATCGGCATGGGCCTGACGGGAGCGAGACCGTGGAAAATGTCTCAGGCAGAGGGGTAGCGTCAGCAGTAGTATAGACCGAAGCAGTGACAGCACGTAACGGCTGCTCGTGGGCTCGGATCTTGCGCAGCGAGAGAGACTACTGTGTGTGGGAGACAGACCGCAGAGCATCGACAGGTCTTTGATTCTTCTGCGTGCGAGACTTCGAAAACCCGTCTATCAACATTGCTTGTTCGACAGACCCCAGAGCATCAACTCGACACTCTGCTCAAGAATTCAAGATGAAGTTCTCCAGCCTCATCACCGTCCTGTCCATCAGCGCCGCGGCCACCAGCACCCTCCTGCCGCGCGATGCTCCCACGCTCATCAAGGACATCAACACCATCGGTGGCTACTTGAACAAGACGCTCGCCGACATCAACGCCTTCAACGGTGGCAAGAACGGCGTCAACGCAGCCCTCGCCATCGACACCGACTCCAACACCCTCGACGCCGCGATCAAGAACGCGACCGCCGACGCCAAAGCCTCCGCCGTGCTGAGCGACACCGACAGTGCCAACGTCGCCCTGGCCGTCGTTGGCCTCCAAAACAACATCTACGCCACCCTCGACGCCCTGGTGTCCAAGCACCACGACTTCACCAACTACTCGCTCGGCTTCTCCGCCGTCGGCATCGTCCACGACACCCTCGTCAACCTGCGGACCGACACCAGCTACTTCGGCAGCAACCTCACATCGAAGCTGTCGTCCGTGTTGAGCAAGTCGGCGCCGCTGATCACCGCTGAGATCGACTACCACTTCGTCCGTGCGATTCAGGCATATTCGAGCTAAATGCTGGGAAATGTGAGACGGATTTGAAAGAGTATGTGTTTGGATGGGATATATGACTTAAAAAGTGCTGCTCAAGGTTGATATGACTGGCTTGAAAGCCGCAGTCCACCTATGTATATAGCCTACAAGCTCATGTACCAGCGTTACGAATGAATATGCCATCTATCACCACTCACGTCCCTGTCACGTCCTGAATATTGGTGGAGGAAGTGGTGTATTGCCCAAACCAGACGAGCAGATTCATCCTAGACGTACAGCAGCAGAAACGGCCACTTAATACGCAGCAGGAACGGCCACCTAATACGCATGGACGACAGGCGTAGAGCTCAAGTACTAACTTTGAGGTAGACATCTACCTTATCGGTCTTATCACGCTGAGCTCACCACGACACTGGCGGCGTCGGACGAACGGTCCCTGTCTGCACGTTGGCATCCAAGTGAGTGAAAAGACCTCTCAATCAGCCAAAGAAGAGCTCTCGACGTGGCGCGTTCGTGTTCGTGTTCTCAACTTGATCTTTTGACCCTTCAACGCTCCTTGTGACCATGATTGTACTGCATTCTGCCTTGATTTCTCTGATTTCTTGCCTATCGCATATATACATATAGTGGTACATGAATACATGTCACCTGGCTCGCGGCTCAAGCGGAAGACGTCATGATAGATAGCCGAGTTCATGTATGAAATGCCACATGGGGGAGGTCGCGCCACACCACTTCACCAGCGCATTGGTGAATGATAAGGTCAAACATCATCATTGCATCCGAAGTCAACATCATCAGTGCATGCATTCACACTGGTTAAAGAGCGACAACATCATTGATTCTTTCACGCGGATTCTCAGACAGCTAACCGGCCAAATCACCACACCCCCGATTCTTCCGAGAATTCCCGCCGGGTCATCGACTTTGCCTTGATTGGTCGCGTCGGCGGTGCTCCTTTGTGGCGTTCGGCCTGCCTGTTCGATCCCAAAACATCTTGCGGTTTCCCAGCAACTTTTTCTCTTCCATCGACGACATCATCACTATCTACACCACACCTCTATCACACTTCAAACCTTCCAGTCTCGCGAAGACTATCTCCTCCCCAACCCAATCTACACCACATCTTCAAGACACAATGCCTAAGGAAGCTGCCGGTTTCTCGGAGGGTATGTTTGCTTCTTTCTTCTGCTTCTTCCGCCTTGCGCCGTGGAAGACTCGGGCGGTGGCACACGACAGGACTTCAAGACTACTGCTCTCCGCGCTCATCAATGTTCCATTGATGTGTGTGGGATGGCATGTCGAAAATGTCCTTGTCCTGCTACGCTCGTGCTTCGCCGCATGGAGCATTCCTCGCTATAACCATTGGAGATGCTGACTTTCATCACAGGTGACAGCAAGAAGGGTGCCAACCTCTTCAAGGTACGATCTACCTCACAACAGCCATCGCATCTCCTCGATTCGACGACGCTGTCCGCCCGTCCACACTCATGCGCAACATGACACTGACGAACACCTCAGACAAGATGCCAGCAATGCCATAACTTGAAGGAGGGCGAGGGCAACAAGATCGGCCCCAACCTTCACGGTCTCTTCGGCCGCCACACCGGTCAGGTCGAGGGCTTCTCATACTCTGATGCCAACAAGCAGAAGGGCATTGAGTGGAACCAGGACACTCTCGTATGTACAATCTACGCCACTTCTGCGTCATGGTGATGCGCTCAGATTTACAGCTGACGGATCGCTGCATCTAGTTCGAGTACCTCGAGAACCCCAAGAAGTACATTCCCGGCACCAAGATGGCCTTCGGTGGTCTCAAGAAGGGCAAGGACAGGAACGACTTGATCACCTACCTCCGCGAGGAGACCAAGTAAACGTGCGATCCTTCCATCACAACCTGAGACGACCCATCCTGCTGGGCCGAGCCAAGCATTGTCCGCGACCAGACATGTAAAAATACAATAAATCCTTCCTATTCTAGATCATGCGAACCCTTGCAATGGCGATATGCGATAGGAGGGGACGATTAGGGACGGTGCATTTGGGAAAGCAGTTGCGCCTGACGAGCTGTTGTTCCAACTAGATCTGCTATTACTGTTTGCATTAGGGCATGGCGACGTACGTGTTACAATGAGACTCTTCACTCTACATGTGCGCTATATCTGGAATATGCTTTCATTGAAACAGCATTCCCCTCTCCTCCTTATATGTTGAATATTCTGATATTTTGGCGTAAGGGAACTGTTGTAGTCCTCACTGCTGTGACAAGGTCCCCTTTCCCCTCAAATGTGAGTAACCCTTTGTTGGTGTGATCTGTGGAATCGACTAATATTGCACTCTGCCACAGTCATCTAGAAGTCCTTACTCCGCGCATCAGTGCTAAGCAACGGACGTCTTGCGTGACATTGATGGCCGTGATAATCGATTGGCTAAAGGCATGATCGAGCCTTCCTCCACCGCTACCAGCAAACATTGAACCTGAGGCCGCAGTCAAGACGAACGTCTCTTGCTGCTGCTGCTCGTGTCTTCACGCGTCTCGATTTACGCACGTGTCAATCGACATACACCTCAATCGCCATTCTCACATCTCTCCTCTATCCTTCACATCTCATACTTTTTGAAGCTCGGTTCAAGACCAAGCAGCCTCCTCCTCAATCCCAACCAGGGCTTGCATGTCCAGCCGGACGACAGCACGTTTATCATTTGCTTGATCAGGCACTCTCGGTCTGTACTCAAGGCCAAGTAAAGCCGAACGACGTGTTCCACCTCGAGCCCAAACACACAACAAAACAACCTTCGTTCTGCTTGCTCGGCTCGAGCTTTTCGGATCACGATGGCCTCTCGACACCTAATGAACAAGGTGTATGGCAAGAACTACCAGTACGGAAGCTGGGAGCTTTCCGCTGCTGAGTTCGTCTCACTTCGTTCATTTCATCCATCAGCTTTCGCACTCGCTAACAGTCCGATAGGAAAGCGAATCTGCCGCCCAAGTATGCTTGCCAAATTAGCCTCCTGAATGCCACATCGCACTGACACTCCACAGCATCAAATGCAGGCGTTGCGCCAAAGTCAAGCCTGCACGCTTCTTCAGCAACAATCAGCTCAAGGAGTTGGGCACTCACATTAGCAATCACGAGCGGATCAAGGGGAAGTCCTATGATGCCACGACTGCCATGCACATCTGCTGCGAGACGTGCTTTGGCAAACCTGCAGTCGAGTTGGAATGCTACAAGTGTGGCGTGTGGAAAGTGCTCGATGCGTTCACGAAGGTGCAGCGCAGGAACGGAGATGAAGCGGTATGTTCTTTGGTCCTGTATGTTGTTTGTAAGACGAGGCAGCTTACGTGTCACGTAGAAATGCCAGAAATGCATGAACGAGATCAAGTCTTTGGAGCCTACTGACTACGACGAACCCTACGGATCGAGCGGTGATGATGATGGTGACGATGACGATTCGGACGGCAGTGATGGGCTTGGTCTTGGTGCTGGAGTAAGTTGAGTACAACTTCCATGACGATGTCGACTGACCTTATCATCCTAGACGGTCTACAACTCTACCACCAACAGCATGCGCGACATGCCCATCGCTGGCGGCTCCACCTCCATCGCTCAATCGCAGTCTGGCGGCGTAAGTCTCGCTGCTGGCTCCAGCCACGCCAGCCGGAGCAACTTCGACGACGAACACACCGACACCTCCAGCATCTCTGTCATCACAACGAAGCAAGCGTGGGGAGGAGGACGCAACCTTGTCAAGAAAGCGGGCAACGAAGACGGGCCAAGCGGCTTTGCTAAAGTAAACGCTGTTCTGGTATGTTTACTCTTATCTGTTCCTGTGGCTTCCATTATGATAGTCGCACTTACTGATCACAACCCTATCTAGCCACATAAGATTGGAGCCAAAGACTTCCAAGAGAGACGCAAGCGCGAACTTGCCGCTCAGGCAAAGAGCAAGGCCGAGAGGAACGGTGCCGAACCAGATGACCTGGATGATGTAGCCGTGGAGTCGTCTGAAGATGAGGATGAGGATGAGGATGATGACGACGAGTCTCGTTGATGTGCGAGTGCACAATGACCATACCTGCTTCCTATGAGGATGCTCTAATACCGGGATTGTCGTAAGACTGTAGTCATGCTAGTCAGAAGAGGGATTGGTCAGGGATCCCCTCATACTCAGATAGACCCAGAACGGGCAGTTAGCATGCAATGAGCATACGAGCAGAGGGAGACATGTAAGAATATGATAGACCATCGTGGGAACCAAGATGCTGTACTTCTCATCGTGCTTCACTTTAGCAGTCGCAGAGCAGCAAAAGAACGAGTTCAAAGAACTCGAATGGATATGCGTATGTATTCACAGTGAATTCGCACGTCTCAATGCATTTCGCAATCGAGCAGATTGCCCTTTTACCATTGTTGCTACACATATCTACATACCCCGATTCTTCACCCGCCAATCTCCACCCTATCCACCCCCTTTCTCTGGGCCAAAATCTTCTCCCCTGTCCCCAATCCCAGCACTTCCTCCCCCTGCTGCTCCTCCCAATGCAGCCGCTCCGCCTGCTCGATGCAGCGCATGTTGGCCGCGGCCTTGTTCATCGTCTCCTCGTACTCCTCTGTCTCGTCCGAGTCGAACACGATTCCGCCGCCGGCCTGCAGGTACGCGATGCTGCGGCCAGGCTGCGTCGGGTCCGCTTTGGTCACCATGGTGCGCAGCGCGATGCACGTGTCCATCGCGCCCTCACGCTGTGGGGCGACGCGCGCGCTGGTGCCTGCTGTCGTGGGTTGGCCGGCGTCGTCGACGAGGACAGAGTCGTAGCCCCAGTAGCCCACGGCGCCAGCGTAGACGCCGCGCTTCTCCGCCTCGAGCTCGGCGATCAGTTCCATGGCGCGGACTTTGGGCGCGCCGGAGACGGTGCCGGCTGGGAAGATGGAGCGGAAGGCGTCGAAGCGGGTCTTGTCTGGGCGCAGCTGGCCCGAGACCTCGGAGACCAGATGCTGCACGTGCGAGAATTTCTGCACTACCATCAGCTTCTCGACTTTGGTCGTCAGCGGGTCGCAGACGCGGTTGACGTCGTTCCGCGCCAGATCCACCAGCATGACGTGTTCGGCGCGGTCTTTGAGCGAGGCACGCAAGGTGGCGGCAAGCTTTTCATCCTCCGCGGGCGTGGGACCACGCTTTACGGTGCCGGCGATTGGGTGCGTGATGATGCGGCCTTGGTTGGCAGAGACGAGCAGTTCGGGGCTGGCACCAATGATCTGGAAGTCGGAACATGAGACGTAGAATAGGTAGGGGGATGGATTGACGGTGCGTAAATGGCGGTAGATGTTAAAGGGGTGTAGAGAAGTGGGTCGAGCAATGCGCTGGGACGGAACGGCTTGGATGATGTCGCCACTGACAATGTGCTTCTTCAGCCGGGTGACATGGGCCTCGTAGCCAGATTGGCCAATGTTGGAGGTGTATTCCTGATCCAGCTCAATCGGACCTTGAGGTGGCAGGGGAAGGTCTTTGGATTTGAGGATGGTAATAATGCTGGCGATCGTGCTTCGACAGGTCTCGTATGCATTAGAGATCTCAGTGGCGGCCGCATCAGTGGAAGGAATGTGGAGATAGGTGATGACAACCACTTTCTGGAAAAAGTGATCTACGGCAACAATGGTGTCGAAGAGCATAAACATGCTTTCAGGCACTTCCAAAACATCCTTCATCGACCTCTTCGTCTTCGGCTCGAAGTATTTAACGCAGTCGTATCCGACGTATCCAATCGCTCCTCCTGTCAACGGTGGTAATCTCAAGCTAGGGATTTCTGCCACGCGGTATTGCGCCAGCTCTTTGCTAAGACGTGGCAGTGGATCTGCCTCCAGTCCATGTTTCGGCCCGGAGAGCAATGTCTTCCGGGGATCTGCGCCAATGAAGCTGTATCGGCCGATGGTCTCGGTTGTCGCAGCGGACTCAAAAAGGAAGGAGAGCTTCGATTCTGCTTTGGCAGCGATCTTGAGGTAGATGGCAGACGGAGTCAGGAATTCCGAGGAGATGGAGGCGCATACTGGAATCAGCGTTGGTGGGTTCTGTAGCTTCCTGGAGGCTGATACGATCGATTCTACCTCGCTCAGGGGTGGAAATATGTGAAGCTGTCATGTTCCATTAGTTGGACCAAGCTTGGTAGTGTAACACACTCGATGGACTCACGCTTGCCATTGCGGCGGCCTGTGCTAGCAAGGAGGTCTGGGGGAGGTTAGGAACACGAATGGAGCGACGGAGAGCAGCATCTACAGTATCATATCCTGATCCTGTGGTCGCCCTCTGTATGTCGACGCCAACCGATATTCCTCTGTCGATAGTTTCTATATGTGTCAATACGTGAAGTCGAAAATGATTCAGCGATACGCACATGCTACACCAGCCACACCTCGATAAGACTTAAGCTTACTACCGCGCCACAAACCTTATTCAATGGCTGGTGACCTCGTGTCTTCACATGCTGTGCATTCCATGTCGTTTCTTTTGCTCGTGATCGTGACGCGACCAAGACCAGAAGCTGTGCGACCAGCTCGGCCTGCCCGCCATGGCCTCACCTTCACCACCACTGAGTATTGCATCCAATACGCCAACTGCTACTCACCACATCTCACACCACAATACTCCGAACAGCACCTGGCACTTCCCGGGCCCTTCATCCAAGTATCACCACCGCGAACGTAGCCAGAGCTATCAGAGTCCAAGTCGCAAGAATACATATGTGTCTCACGGTCCTGTGCTGAGCACCGAGAAGCGGGCTTCGCACCATCGGCGCGCTGCCAGCAGCGTGAACTTGTTCAGTCCACCTACCAGTGATTGTGGCCGCACTCCACTGGCGCGATTCCATTCTTACACCCCGAAGATGTCATCGTCAATGTCCAGCGTGAATGTCCGACTACCGAGTACTCCTGCTAGAAGCCCCGAAGCGCGTCGGTCGGCTTCACTGCAGAACTCACCTTTCAGTGACTATTTCACGGATGACGAGAAAATTCGTGATCGCGCTGTATACTCCGCGCCCAAACCTGAGACACGAAAGATCGTTATGCGGCTACAGAAGTTGCAAGCACAACTCATGCGCGAGGACGAGGGTGAGGATGTGCTGACTACAGTGTGGAGAAAGATGAACGAGATCGAGGATGAGATGCATACCGCCTCTTCACATTCAAGACCGTCACCAAGGATGCAGGATTCGGGATTCTTCACGGATGAGGATCGTATTTCGGAAAAGGCAATCGAAGAAGACACTTTCGTGGCTGAAGACAATAAAGTTGAGGACGACAAGTCTGAGCGATGCTTAACAAGCGACGAAGTTGAAGAAAGACCACGGCCAGCTGCAGAGGAAGTGCTCACTGAAGAAGAGAAGCAAGCCGAGCACGATTTTATAATGCTCGAAGCCCAACGTATTCTGGTCAATGTGTCCAAGGCTCAAGAACAACTTCGTCGGAGATATGCCGAGTTCCGCAACATCAATAACTCAAGTACGGACGCAATCGAGGAAAGAGAACAAGAACTCGAACATCTCCGGTCAGAGAATGAGCGCCTTCGATCAGACGTGGGTTTCGACCACAGCGAGCTGCTGTTCCTGAAGTTGCAATTCAAAGCTCTCGAGATCGAAGTATCAGATCTAGAAGGGAGCAAAGGCATATCGGAAATGAAACGGAGTAGAATCATGAAGGAGATGAAGAGCTGGCGAACGGACTGGCAGGCGGTGGAGCGGAAATTCAAGCGGAGGTTGAGCGGATATGGCGTGCTAGCTAAAGTGGACAAGGACTTGCGTAGCGACTCACCAATCCCGCCACTCGCTTCCGATGAAGAAGAAGGCTGGCATCTGGAATCAGTAAAGAAGGATATAGGTGGAAATGTGCAGAGTATTACGATACGGCGGCTGCAACTATCTGGAGAGCTTGCGGACGGGCAGCTTGAGGAGTCCACCTACCTCCCTCAAGCATCTAGCAAGACAGGCAACGCGTCGCAGGCACCAGACTCGCCCCGACCGATGCCACAGTGCAAAACCAAGGAACAGAGCACACAAACTTTGCCATCTCCTGTCACTGATGAGCCACGCCATAACGACGAAGACGAGGCCGAAAGACAGCTCACTCCCGCTCCGAACGAGGACAATGCCGTAACAGATCCAATCGCAACGGCCCGACCGGAGAAAACACCATGGCAGGATTTGTGGACTGGCTTGTCGAACCTCGCGGGCTTCGCGGGAGACGATGATGACGATGACGAAGGCGCTTTCAACGGCTTTTGAGCTCATATGGCTGCCACTTTTTATGTTCGTCTACAAAATGATACCCCACTGGATAGAATAGCTGTAAATTGAGTCAATAGAAGTATTCTCCATGAAACGGTGAAGGGAGTCATTGCCGCCTCATTTCCTCCCCACAATGAACACTCCTAGAACGTCTTGTGCTACAAGTTGGTGACCACCCTACATCTTTCATTTCCTTCCTACATGCATGTTGCGTCCTTGTTCTATTTATGGTATATAAAACCTCAATAAGTCATGGCTTGAGTCCCATGAGACTGAGGGGTGGCCACGAGACCAACAGTTGAGGACACCTCATATAATGGATTGCACCCATAGGAAACACTCACATGTAGCAAACGAGGAAGTTGAGAGATGACAGCAGACCTGTATAGACATCATTTCACCACCTTTCTAAACGCAGGAACGGACCATGTATCTACAAGTGAGGAACACGTCACACTGACAGGCCAAAGCAGACACATTACAATTCTCCGACTCTCCACAACAAGCCATATAGTGCAAGTCGAAATTGCGACATCCCGAATCACTTCTATGCATCGATGAGGTTCTCCTCGGTCTGGCCGTTTTGCTTGGCACCCTCCTCGTCACCGTTGTCGCGGGTGTCTTTCTTGCTCTTGCGCTGGTAGAACTCATCGAGGACCTTCTTGGGGATACGGTTCAGCAGGTCCTTGGGGAAGATACGCAACAGTTCCCAGGCCTGGTCGAGACCGTCGTAGATGCTACGCTTCTCGTATGCGCCCTGCGAGATGTACGTCTTCTCGAACTTGTCCAGGAACTCGAGCGAGAGCTTGTCTTCGCTGGACAACGCCTCCTCACCGACGACGGCTTTCATCGAGGCCGCATCACGTCCGATGGCGTACTTGGCGTAGAGCTGGTTGGAGACGTCGGAGTGATCCTTGCGGGTGTGGCCTTCTCCGATGGCTGACTTCATGAGACGCGAAAGAGAGGGGAGGACATTGATGGGTGGGTATACACCCTTGTTGTACAACGCACGATCGACGAAGATTTGGCCCTCGGTAATGTAACCCGTCAGATCGGGAATTGGATGGGTAATATCTAAGAGGACTGGTTAGCGCATGCGGAAACTTATAAGTGTTGATCGCATCTCACCATCGTTCGGCATGGTCAAAATAGGAATCTGTGTGATGGAGCCATTACGACCCTCGACCCGACCAGCACGTTCGTAAATGGTGGACAAATCCGTGTACATGTAACCTGGGTAACCACGACGACCAGGCACCTCCTCTCGAGCAGCGGAGACTTCTCGAAGCGCATCACAGTACGACGAAAGATCGGTAAGAATGACCAAGACGTGCTTCTCCAGTTGATAGGCGTAGTATTCAGCAGTTGTCAGCGCGAGACGCGGCGTGATAATACGTTCGATCCTGTTGAAATGTTAGTGACGCACTTCTAAACACCAACATCATGCCGATGCTTACGTTGGGTCGTTGGCCAAGTTCAGGAAAAGAGTGACACGCTCCATACTACCATTCTCTTCGAAGTCGCGGGTGAAGAATCTGGCGGTTTCCAAGTTGACACCCATAGCACCGAACACAATGGAAAAGTTCTCCTCGTGACCATCGTGTGTGCCTTTGTTGGTAATGCCCTGCTTTTGTACCAAGCCTGCCTGTCTGCAAATCTGAGCAGCAATCTCATTGTGGGGCAGACCAGCGGAGGAGAAGATGGGGATCTTCTGACCACGAGCGATGGAGTTCATGGTGTCGATGGCCGAGATACCAGTAGCGATCATCTCTTCCGGGTAGACACGAGCATATGGGTTGATGGGCGAGCCGTTGATGTCAAGGTAGTCTTCTGCCAGCACTTTCGGACCTTTGTCGATAGCACGTCCAGAGCCATCGAATGTGCGGCCCAGCATGTCTTCGGAGACACCGAGCTTCAGATTGTGGCCAGTGAACTCGACTTTGGTCTGTTGTGGGTTAGACGCACAGCTCATGTAGCCAGGTTTGGAGGTGTATATCTGACCTTCTTGACATCAATACCAGATGTGCCTTCGAACACCTGCACAACGGCACGGTTGCCTACATCGCCGCATCAGCATCCCTCACATACCATGCCTTGCCGTCTTGACACCCATCCGCTACATACCTCTTGCCTCTAGCACTTGTCCGCTTCGCTCGGTGCCATCGGGCAGTGTCAGGGAAACAATTTCGTTGAATCGTGGGAATTTGACCTGCACCAAAGGTTGATCAGCGTCCGCCTATCCGTATCACAACTACCCCGATAGCTTCTCACATTCTCCAAAATGACCAAAGGGCCATTAACACCACCAATGGTATTATATCGTATCCGTGGCTTCACGGACATCATCCTGGGATCGTCGCCAGCCATTGCTGCTGCTGTCGCTTACTGCTGCCTTTTGCAAATCGAGTTGGAGCTCTGTTGCGAGCAGGATCAAGGAGCGGTATCGCCGTGCGGAGAGCGACAAAGGAGTATGTTGTGCTGCGAGAAGGTGGACAGTTTCGAGCAGATAGAGAGAGCGTATGTACATGAAGCTAGAGGTACCCAAGCTCGACCAGGCGACGTCAAGGCCGCCGCACCGCCACCAACACGGGATGGTCCATGGCTGGGAGATAGCGGAAAACTGCAACCTCCAATCATCAATACAAGATACATGCCAGGAGCAATGCAGCATCCATTTACGTGGTAATGAGAGGGACATAAGATGATACGAATGTTTGATGAAATAGAGTTTGGATTCGTTATTTGTACATGTATATACGGACAACTACAATCCTGGTACAAAGCACATATCACGAGGAGCACATACAGCTGGACTGGAATCATATCTGTAAATCTCAAGTTAGCAAAAGGTCCAGTATGCAAATAATGTAAAGAATGATTGCTAGGTTTGCTGGAAGGTCAGACATCCAAGGAAGATTATACGCCCATAACACCGTCTATTAGGTTCGTGCGACGGCTCGCGTGGAAACTGCGAATGTGGAAAAGTTTTTCATCATCCCAGCAGGGAAGGGGACATTTAGGAAGGAGAGGATTATATGACTGACCTGACTCGCTTTCCAAGGTAGAGGCTGCAAAGCTACGGGGCATTGCAGCAGCAGTAAATCTACGGTATGTAGGTATCTACCTATTCATCTTGATCATGTCAGCTTCGGTGCTCATTCTTGATGGTGCAAATGAGTGATGAGGAGGTGGATCGAATGTAGTCAGGCAAAAGTTACTGGCAAGTATACATCCGCCTTTGGGGCGGACGAGCAGTCGAGATTTCTTCAAGGGCGACTCAGTTGGGAAAAGAAGACAATGGTTATGTGTATCATCATTCGATGCGTGAAGGTGTGGAAGCTGTGAGCAGGACGTACCTAATATGGGGGCTTTGGCATATCGACCATGATCAGCTCGCCAGCAATAGCGATATCCCGAGTCATGATTTGATGCCAGCTGGGGCTGAAATGGCGAGCAGACGCATGTCAGTAGAAGTGTTAGATGAAGACGGAGTTGTAGAACAATCTCGAGATATTTTGTGAAGAAGGGAAAGACGGACGGATACTTTCCGCTTCCCACGCGATATCGGATGGCATAAGTCGTGGTAGAGCTATGGGGGGAGCCAAATCACACCGCAGATGCGTGATGGGTCAGAGTTGTATTCATAGGCACGTTGTGATCAGCCTGCTTGGCGTTAGTTGAATGATGTTGTCCTTGGGTCTCCTCGCCAGGGTTCGGAGAGAGTCTCCAAGCAGTGTATCGTGAAGATACAGTATTGCCAGCATGACACGTTTGGTTTCTCACGTGATTCCAGTTTCCGTGGAACACGCAGAGCCGGCCACGACTTTTTCTCGTTTGACTTGTGCTTGTCCAACCACCTCGACGACAACGACCGCTCCCCACCACCTCATCAGGCCTTCTCCTCAACACCGCGCTTGAATAGTCGCGCCCTCTATTGTTTCTCCTTCTCGTGAGGGACTGGCACCAGCCGTGCCCATCTGTGAACTCACCACGGACGCGCGCGTCGTTGGGTCGAGTATCACGTTTGATCGCGCTTCTCGCTTGTTCGCCGGCGGATCGACCTGCATACGATAATTCCCGACCTCAACAACCTCACTCATCCACGGCACTCCCTTTGTGCGCGCTCTCCCTTGAGTTGTGCGCGCTGTATGTCCAGCGTACCTTGAAACCACGTCTGCGACCTTAAGCAGTGTTCATTCTTGAGACCCTCGAGCACGTGTGTCGCAGGACTGGTACAGCAGCGCAACACCTTATGCATTGTCACCCCAACATCAACATCGCTGCGCGAGCGCTCCAGGGCCGGCAGCCGGACGTCGAGAACATTCTTGACCACTGTCCGACGAGTGCAACCCATTCCCTGTAACTGCAAGCTTTGAGGTGCAGGTGAGAATCCAACGACAAGATGATGGCAGCATACCAGCCGCAGCCCGGCGGCATGCACCCGGGAATGCAAGGTCATGGCCATCCGACTATGGCACCGAATCCAGGGCAACATATGGCCCAGCCAATGATGCATTCAGGCGTGTCAGGACCAGGCCAACCTCATGTCACACAAGCAGGTGCTATGATGGGAATGCCTGGTGCGAATGGAATGGTCCAACCAGGAATGCCAGGTGGACAGCCTCCAGGAACTATGGGTGGAATGGGGGTACCAGGGCAGGTGGGCATGGGCGGCCAGGCTATGTCACATATGACCCCACAACAGCAGCAAGCGATAATGCTACAGCAGCAACAGCAGCAGCAAGCGCAACAGCAAGCGCAGCAGCAACATATGCATCCTCAAATGAACCCACAGCTGGCCATGCACCAGCAGCAATTGCAACAACAACATCTGGCAGCACGACAGAGACAAATGCAGGCCATGCAGCAGCAGTTGTCACAAGGTGGAATGCAGAACATGAGCACGCCACATCTTCAGCAGCTCAATAACGCTAATGCTCACGCTGCGATGCCTGTACAGCTTTCACAACACCTCGCCCAGCAGCAATTACATGTACAACAACAGGCACGTGCTCAACAGCAGCAACAACAACAACAACAAGCACAGCAGCAACAAGCGCAGCAACAACAAGCGCAGCAGCAGCAGCAGCAACAAGCGCAACAGCAGCAGCAGCAGCAGCAGCAACAACAACAGCAACAGCAACAGCAACAGCAACAAGCGCAACAGCAACAGCAGCAGCATCAGCAGCAACAAGCACAACAAGCACAACAGCAACAGCAAGCACAACAGCAACAAAATCAGCAGCAACAGCAACAGCAGAATCAGCAAGCGCAGCAGTTATTGGCCATGCAACATGCTAATTCCCAACAGAGCAATCAGGGCCAGTCGACTCCTCAAGTTCAGCAAGCTGGCCAATCTGTTCAAGCTCCCCAGATGAGACCACAGTCGCGAACGGCAAATCCAGGCGAGCAGAATCAAGCACCGCAACAGCTGCACCCACAACAAGGTCCTCAAGGACAGTCACAGCAAGCAAATGCCCAACCGACGCCTCAAACAAACCAGCAACAGCAGCCTCAACCATCTCAACAGCAGCAGCAAGCCATGAATGCAAATATTTTACGACAAAGACAGCAGCAGGTGCATTCGGCACAACTGCAACAAAGAATGATGATGATGCAAGCTCAGGCACAAGCGCAGGTAGCGCAACAGGAGCAGCAGAGACCTGGGGCCACGATTCTGCGTATTCTCTTGCTTGGCGATGATCTGGCTAGGTTCAATATCGATACTGGTCGGGACATTGTAGCGTGGAATGGCATGGTCGACAAACACTTTGCACCAGACGCCCGATTCCTGCATAGCTCTGATGTTGACCCGAACCAGAAAGCAAAGACATTCGAGGTTCCCAGGTCTACCATTGCGCGTTATTTCTGGACCTACTTCGACTCTGGAGCGTCATCCTTGAAGCTCCACATCGAAGGCGCACGTGAGACTAACTCGAATAATGGGCGGTTCATCGTGGACTGTCAACACTTCACCCTCACAGTGACATATCCGTCCGGTGCTAGGCTGGAGATGAGTGGCGCGCTCAAGGGTACATTCGCGCCAACGACCTTGATCGAGAGCTTGGAGATCCAGCAAAATAGTGCGGAGGAAGTGTTGCCGAGGTCGGAGATTGAAAGAGTGCTGAATGCTTGGACGCCACCCATTTCGACCAAGAGTCCCAAGATGGCCAAGAACAAGCTGTCGAAAGCGCAGCAGAAGCTGCAACAGAACAACGAAACCCTCACGATAGATAGTTTTCCCAAAACACCCAAGAGCAGTATGGGCGTGACATCACGGGTCCAGCAATTCTTGGAGGTGGGTTGCTTGTTCCACAATGCATAGTATGATTCATGTACTGATTGAATGGATGTAGATTGGAGAAACAATGCTCGTCATGGCGGACCTCATGTCCTTTTCGCAGGAACATAAGATGAGGCCCGACTCTGCGCTTGAAGCACTCGTCGCACAATACGAGAGCCAAAGCATGAATGGAACCCCGCAAATCCACCTTCCAAATGGTGTCCCTCTTGGCCAAAGGACCCCAAGCATGCAGAACATGCACATGGCGCAAAACAACCAAGGGAACTTTGTCTCTCCTTCGATGGCGAATATGTCCCTGCCTAACGGGATGAATGGCTCGCCTCACATTCCACACAATAACGGGCTACAACCTGGCACGGGCATGCAACCGAACTCTCACACCCCTTCTCCGCACCAAAGTAATATGGCGGCACCATCGATGATGGCTCAGGTGTCACAGCAAGGTACTAATAGCTCCACTGCAAGCGCGAACACTAGCCCGCAAGTGAATAACAAGCGCCGACGAAGTACCGTCAAACTTGAAGATGAGAATCCTGGCGGACCCGAATCCGGCAACCGCGTCAAGCCCAGTCCGCGGTTGAACAAGAAATCAAAGCCCGGCGGATGAACCAATGACCTTGCACTGGACTACATGTTGATGATTATGGTACTCTATCTGGCCTTTGTGTATGCGCGGCATTGTCGCGCTTCTCTGGAGATGCCAGAGAATCTACTCCCTGTGATCTGTCACGCAACACACATCTTGCTTTTCCCGAATCTACTCTAGCGGGGACCTTCGAATTGTCAAAGCGCGGCGTTTCGACCCATTTCCTTCATCTATCCTACGCGCTGTACCTCCACCATTTCCGGCCATCTTTGAAATATTGGATTGCTCAACCTTAAAGGCGTCTTTCTGAGACCGGGTAGTCCTGGGTATCCATAACTGCTATCCGGGGAGTCATCGGAGCATTATGTCTATGCGAAATGGTTCTTCTACTTCTCCTGGTTATGGGCTGGCGCCGGAAAAACTGTACTCGATCCTGATGTTTCGTGCTCGATATCCAACCTGAATCTATCCATGGACTTGCGAGCCTCTTTCCTCTTCTGTCATTGTGTCCATCTCTCCTACTTCAGCTCTCTTCCTCTGCGAACCTTGTCCTGGGATCTACACCCTGAACGCCATAGTCGAACTTCTTCATGGACCATCTTCTGTGCTGGGCACGGTGACCCGAACCTACACAAGCTCCCGAGCAGCAAAGGAGATCAAGAGGATGGGTTTATACACTTGAATCCACCTCTGTGCTGTTGGTACCTCCCTCTTGCTGCTTGAGAGCGCTGGGGTTTGACCGCCGGTCTTACAAGGAAGCATAGGGAAGCAATGCGAAGAGGGCAGTGAGAGAAGATGTTGAGCAGGCGGCTTTTAGTTCCCAATGTATGAATACTACCTACCTATTTCCCACAAAGCGTTAATTGATGAAAGTTTCCCTCCTCCTCACAATCATGTCCCCTGTTGTCCCCCGTTCCCGCTTCCGTTGATGCATACTGTGTGATGTCAGAACTTTTAGAAATCAACCTTTCTCTAGACATGCCACCTCATGTTCTGCACCATTTTTCGTCCGGGTCGTCAGATGCTACCTTACACGTTTCCATGCCTTTCCCCAAAATCCCTCCAACAGGTTTCTTCAACCCCCTTGCACTGGGTAAGAAAATCTCCTCAACCATCAAGAGGAGTAGGACAGTTTCAGGTTCTTGCATAGGGACCTCACTCGAGAGGAGGTTACAGGCTATGGGAGATGGAGAGAGCGAGGCCGAGGGCGAGCAATAATGTATATGCCAGCGTTCGAGCACAGAGCATATAAGGCATGCCGTTTCACATTCACTGTCTGGCGGTATTGCTTCGCAAGAGCATGCTTTCTCTCGGTCTTTGTGGCCTCTGTAAATGAAATAGAGAGGAGAACCAAACCTTATATATACAGAGTCATGATGGTGGGTTCGACACCTAAAGTCTACATGGTCGATGTCATGCCAGGCGACTACACATGGAGCTCGGATGAGGGTGCCGAGCAGACTCAACAAGTATAGAAGAGTGAAAGGAAGAAGGATTTTTGAAGTATGCGCTGATAGAGTAAGAGAACGGCGAGAGGTATGATGTTCAGAGCCAACGGCGAGTGTTCAGGTGGAGAAGAGTCCAAGGACTTTGTCTATCATACCTTGCCTTTCATGTCTGTTCGCATTGGTAGATATATGAATAGACAAAACGGGTCCATGTTTGTATGTCTGCTAGTTACTATGGTGAAAGAATTGTAAATTCTCGGAGGAAAATACGGACGCCACTACAAGAGGAAGCAACAGTGCTGATCAAGAGAAAGAGAGTAGTAGCTGATGCTACGTATCGAAGCCCAACAACAGGCGATGGTTGTAGCAGACTACACCCACGAGTGCAGCACGCGCCACCCGTGCGCCGACGAGGCCAAGCACAAACCCCCACTGACGATATATCATGCAATCGTCGATCGGGTCATCAGTGCCGTGCTGCCTCCTTCGTCCGGCCTCATATGCAGCAGGACGTGGGTGGTGGTCGGGCAACGAAACCCCCAATCATATGTGCATAGATGCGGGTGATGAAGAGTTTTCCTGGTTGGAGGGCACGGTTGCGATTGGGGGCACGCGACCTCCTGCCCGACTGGATCGGAGACCCTGCATCTTTGTCGAATGGCCCGGGGAAGTCGAAAACCCCCATGCTTGCTGGCCGATCGGCTGAGGAGGCCAATGCCACACAGACCGCCCTTTGCGTACCGATGCATGAGTGAGATATCCCACCGACTGAGGAAGGGAGAAACGAGAAGCTAGATATGCATGCAGGTTATCATCCCACGAAGCCAGGGTTGACGACGACGGCGATACGGGAAAAGTGAGCACACGAGCACCGCGAAACTCAATTGTGAGAGATCGTGCTTCATCGGCAGAGATCAACTGTGATCTCCCGTGCAATCTTCGGGCCTACAGCAGCGGCGAATTCGGCAATGATACCCTTGAAACTAGTTCCATCCGTCTCGGACCCGGCATGCCAAGACACCATTTCTTCCATCTGATGAATATTGCCGCGACCTATGGAGACTTGCATGTCGTCCAGCTTGATGTCGCGTTTGACCTGTTCAAGGGTCATGACGCCCGGCATGCCGAGGTCAAGCAGGGAGAGGCCGGACTCATATGCCTCGACAGGATTAGGGTAGAGAATGTCATCCACATGTGCTTGGTCGTTGATAAAGAGATCCTTGCCATTTCTCGACGTCTCATCACCTCCGTTTTGCTTCGCAGCTTCGGTAGTGACGACCCGTGCGCGCTCCCTTGACATGCTCGTGTACTTGGGTCGGTCCATGAGTGCTCTCATTTCATCATCAAGCACATCCCAGCCCAAGCTATCGTAATCGAGCACATACTGTGGCTTGTAGTCTCCTTTGTAACGCATTTTCTTGCATCCATGGATGTAATATCCCATGTAGTAGTGCTCGTAGCCATTCTCTAGCGCCAACGTCAACTCTCGCAAGGCACTCAGCTTCCCGAACGACCATTTCTCGAAGTCGGAATGATACAGGAAATAAACACCACTAACAGAATGCGGAAGCAGATCAAGCACACCCATTGCGATGAGGCGTCCATCTAGTCGATAGCACTGATGGAAGCTACCCAAGGACTTGCCATCAGGCTCAAGTCGTGCTTGTATAGGCGACGAGCAGAGAAATCGCTTGAAACCAGCACGACTGATGTCGGCATCGGTCTCATGATGAACATGACGTTGATAGTCGTCGAAGAGTTGATACTTCTCTTCGCTGAAGTTGTCCACTTCGAGTGTCACCTCAAAGTCGTGGTCACATTCGATGTCAGGCTTGAGTTGGGACCTCTCACTTTCATGGACGGATGTCGCAAGATCAAAAACATTGTGGTTCCGTTTCTTCTCGCTGCAGGTATGTGATCAGCCTGAAGCACTGACTCATGCAGCAGGACAACAACGGGACGCACGCTTTACTTATCGGATACTTCTTGGCAGCTTCTCGAGCATACTTCTCGCCAATCACGTATCGGTTCCATCGATTCAGGGCTTGGCGTTGATCACGGCTGGTTTGGAATTGAGAAGCTGGCAATCTTGATAGTCAGTCAGCAGCGATGGTATGGTGAGTAGTGACAAGACGAGCCAGCTTACCGGATGGTATAATGAGGACAGCAGGAGCGGAGTACGTCAGGAAGGTAGAGCAGAGTGCCGGACCGCCTCCACCCACGATCCATCAGCTCTTGGTAGTGCTCGGGGGAAAGTGATCTTGATCTGCCATAGTATGATGCACCTGTTTGCCAAGTGTCAGACCAGCGGACTTCTCAAACAGTGGACATACAACGTAGGATGTGTGGCGCAAGTCATTTAAGGAGAAGCATAATAGAAAGGCGTGACAGTGACAAAGGCTGGAGCAGGATGTTCAAACGTCGACCTACGGGAGTCGGGGGTTCGCTGACTTGTTTCCTCTGCTTTGCAGTAACCACAGTCCCCAGATTGATAGCCTAGATGTATGCGTGTGTGGTTAGCTTGGGTTTAGAAGAATGCCCTGCGATCATGGTGCTCTTGAGCCGCTGCAAGGACGGTTTGGACAGTGGTGAGTTAAACGAAAAGACGAAATATGAGTAGATGGGAGCAACAACAGCACCGCTCATCGGGCATTGTCCAGTGATCTGGCACCCAAATGTACGCGCTGAACATGGCAGACACGATTAGACTTGCAGAGAAAAGCTTACCTATTGGAGTCAGCAGAGAGCGTACTCCACCCGCAGAGCCGTCCATCTGCATGACGGTGCGGAGGGATGGCAAGGCAAGCGGCGAGCTAACGGTATAGCTACAATAGCTGGTAGCAGGGGGAATGGCGTGGCCGATGAGCAGATGATGGAGACACTATCAAGCTTGTCCTTGGAGTGACGTGGGAACGAAACTGGTCTATCGTAATCAGACCATGCTGGGATTTAGCCGCGGTGCTGGACCTTGCAGCGAGAGAAGTGTGGGATTGGAAGGCGAGATCAGCGGGAGGGCCGGCGCGGGAAGACTGGAGCACGATCGATGCAGCAGCGGGAAATGGCGAAACTGCTGAAAGACGGCGGACGAGATTACGATGCAGAATAAGCCAAGGAGTGATGGCACTACAAGTCGACGGCACGGTCATTAAGAGGTGAGGTGGGAGTAAACATGTCTTGGAGATGTGGTGTAACGCGGAGGGGATTGGCGGGGCGGGGCGCAACAGCATCGAGCCTCACCTCGATCACGACACTGATGATACTGCTGCTGCCACTGCTGCTTCTGTTATTGTTACCGATCACACAGCAGGGATCAGATCCTTGTTGCAGCACATGTATGCCGTCTCGTTCTTGAGAAACGAGGTGCTGATCATATGGATGTACAATCCACATCGAGATTCATCCCACGCTGCAAGACAAGCAGCCGTAAGCGCGACGAGGGGGATGACATGACGCCCCGGCCAACGCACCTCGTCAGTAGCGGTAGGTAAGATAATAGGTAGCAACCCCATACGTCGCCACCTCCAGTCTTGGCGGGCATGTGTCTCTGCGTGTTAGAGCTGGAGGCCAGGTTCAAAAGGCGATGTGGTTATCAATGATAGCTAAATAACTACGCGTCTTCCGGTGGGTGGTATGAAGCACTGGACTGTCCCTAGAGATGCCTAGTCGACCATTTGCTACTAATGCCCAACTTACCTATGCTCTGCTCGACCAGCTAGCGGCGAAGCATAACCTCACCCAGGTCAGTCTGGTCACATTTTCCGCCATCGATATGTACATCTTTTGCTAGTCTCTGCCCTCCCCGGCCGAAACATGCCACGTCTGACATCAAGTAGCATCCGCTCCCCAGGTCGCATCAAAGTCCTGGACCATATCGCCCCGGGACATGTGGCGGTCCGAAGGCGACGATGTCACTTCCACGTATGTACAAGCATGTATGTGACATGAGATGCACACATGCATGTCAGATAAAACAAAAATCAGTGAGGACGAAAAAAGGGTTCGCGCTCAAGGAATTTGGGGGCACGTGCTACGGCGGGACGACCCCCCCTTCGTGCCAGAATTTAGACAAACGGGCAAGCAGGCTCCTTGCGAAAGTGCGCAGTAGACCTCAACTCCCGACCATTCCATTTACTTCAACATGTCAAAAGCACGGGATCCCCCCCTTCCTCTCAGGCTCGACTCTTGTCCTCAGCCGCGTCGTAAGACCCGGTCTTGACGGTCTTAAGCTCCTCTTCTGCCATCTTCTGCTCTGGCCCTTGTGCCTCCTTCGAATCCCGCCGTGCTGAATTTACCCCTCCACCGCCGCCGCCGCCGTCGCCAACATACACACCTGAGGCAGAGAGATCTTTGATCGTCCGTCATATCCTGTGACTCCCTGGCCGTCAGTGTGCACATCTTCCTCAGTACTGCTGGTGTCCTGCTCAACTCGCATCGCGTGCTCTTGCTTGCTGCGAAATTCGGCCATCGTCACATCACAGAACATGGCACAAGCACAACCTCCCCCGCGCTCCATGGAAGCACGAGTCGGGCGAGACAAGCAGAGGTAATAAGACTCAGATCTATCACTCCACATCTCCAGATTCGTCCCTGCATGCGCCAGATAATCCGTATCTCCATACCCCAGGAACTGATCACGTGCTCAGATATGGACCCGATGGCGCAAGACTCGTCGCCGGCGTTGTCCCCCTCAATGCCGACCGCAGCGAAGTCCTCCTGATCCAATCGTCGGCGCGGAAAGGCTGGGTGCTGCCCAAGGGCGGGTGGGAAACGGACGAAGCGACGCAGGCAGAAGCGGCATGTCGCGAGGCGTGGGAAGAAGCCGGGATCGAGTGCCGGGTTGAACAGGATCTGGGCGAGATCAATGAGACACGCACCGAGGCGCAGATCCTAAAGAACCCGTTCGCGCCTCGCGCCAGCTACCGCTTCTTCGAGGTCCGTGTCAAGGAGGAGAAGGATCACTGGCCCGAAAAGCACAAGCGCAACCGGCAATGGATGACTTATGCCACGGCCAAGGAGTGCTTGCGGGATAGACCAGAATTGCTGGAGGCGTTGGAGCGGAGTAGCATAAAGCGGTTATAAAGCGTTCTACCAATGGGCTGGGTTTTTTCTTCTCTTGCATCCTGGGGGAAGCTTGTGTTTGTTTTGCGAGACGAGACGGTGACTCGGAAAATATCAGCCTGACCATACAGTAGCATGCGGCGGCGCCGATATGGGGAAGGAAAAAGGAAAAAGTCAACAACATTGGTGGCCAATTGCATAACTTGGAAAAGCAAAATCACCATTCATCGGGTATGGACCTTTGCGCTGCACGCAATCTGAGAAAGCCCCTTCTTCCCCCTCAAATCTTTTCAGTCAGCAGCAGCATTGTCTCACGAGGCGGCCCTTTCACAATTTATCTTCTTTCACATATATTATGGTTAACAACCTCCCTACCATAGAGCATCCAGACATCCTACCTTCGTCCATTCTCCAACGTTCAAGTCAACCCGCGCACGAGCAGGTGGGGCATATAGGTACTGTGGTGTCTGCAGGCCTCACTGCCTTGAGACCCTCATATCTATATCTCTCCCCTCAACTCCACCTGCAAACCCAGTCCCCTAACTCACCAAAGGCCCCAAAGCAGCCTTTGCCATATACGCCAATGGTTGAGTATTGGGACACATCTTGGTACCTAGACAAAGAAGCAGCTATCCCTTAGTGCGGCGAGGACAGGAGGTGCCTGCATATGTACATGTACCTGTTTAAGTAAGCCCCTGACCTGGTGTTGAGGTGGGTGTGAAGGGATGATCTACTGTAGCTACATGTACACATAGATCATGTAGACAGATGTATCCACGCTCCAGCCTAGAGAGTATGCAAATGCCGCATGTCACTTCACAGTAGAGATTTCCATGTACATACAGGTCTTGGTGTAGGAGAGAAGAAAGGTAGGTCAATTGTCAAGGGAAGTCCTCCTTCAAAGACGATCTGGAGTCGATCTCTCTCGGCCTCTGCTGGCGAGGTGCTCGTGTTGGGTTCTATTTCAATGAATCCAAATCATACCCAAGGAATGTAAATGTGAATGACTTGCTATGCAACCGCTTGTGAAATTCTGCCTTTGTGCATATTCCTTTCATATTGCTACATTGATGCTAGATCTACAGGGGAATCTACAACAGCTCGCCTAGGTAGCTACATGTATCTTCTGCACGGTTTGGTCGACCCCTGGAGGAGAGAGGGGGCCCCGTCCGTAGCTCAAGCTAGTTGTTCCCCTCTTGATGCTTGAGACTGGAGAACAGGAAAAGAAAAAGAAGAACAGCGATGTGCGAGGTAACAGGGCCATAGATGCAGCAACGACCGCAATAACGACAATAATGACAACATGGGTCCCTCCGGCAGAAAAGCACAAAACGCCCCCGGCCAATTCCCAAGCAAAACCCTCAAGCTAATAAATCAGACCCAGTATCCAGAGAGACAAAAAGTCGCTCCATCCGTTTGCGCGTCTCCAAAAAGCGTCACAAGAAAAAAAGGCAAACGCCCTGATGTTTCGCCACGTCCGTTCCTGATGTATGATGATCTTCTCCGCGTCCGTCAAATGGAAGAGAAGTATTTTGGTGTGTCGCTCCGGCAGAAATGCAAAGCAAATGATGTGCACGCGGTTTGGTGCAGGTATTGATGCAAGGACAAGAGGAAGAGGTGGTTGTCGATGTCGAGGCGGATGTGGCGCGGTCGGTAGGGGGAATAGCACTCTTTTCGCATGACCATAAGTGGGCGTTGAGATGATGCGCTTGCCGCCCCTGCTATTCCAGTGCCGTCAAGACGCCAGACCCGAGTCCGTGCGGAATAGACATTGTGCGATCTAAGAAGTGTATATGATATCGAAAAGGCATCGTCGTTGTGTATGTGGTCAAAAGACCATGCGAAACGTGGAATGATCAGGCCGTCAAGCACGTGAGTAGGTCGGCCGAAAGTGACGACCAGAAGGCAGGTTGTAATAAACAATACTCTTCCACTCACTCTCACACGAAAGGATTCGAGATTGGCATCCAGGACCGCTTAGCCCTTTGCGCTTTGACTTCGCGCTCCGATCTTTCGGCTTGGAGGTCGCGCTTTGCCTTGATCCGTGCTTTACGTGCTGCGATACTCGAGGAGCCGGCGCTCGGCTCGCATCCATCTGCCAGAGCATTCTTCGGCCATGAGTAATCGGTTTGTTCCCTGCAACAGTGTTAATACCCTTGTAGCGGAACATCGGATGATCAGGTTCGTTGAGTACTTACCAAAGCGTGAGGTTCGGGTTGTTGTATGGCTCGGGATGCTGGTTGATGTAAGGAGTGGTAGGGTATCCTTCCGGATCGCAGGTCAACTCATCGCCTTCGCCTTGGTAGATGCGCACATAGTCAAGACGCATTGTCGCTGGCATAAGTGGTCCAAGACCAGTCAAGTTCAAAGCCGCGAAACCAGTTGAAATGCCAAAGTTAATGACCAAGGCTAATGGTTCCTCGGGGATCACACGCTGCCCAACGTTGCCGGTGGGTCCCACGGCATTCGCAGTGGTTTTCCATGTCTTCTCCTCACCCACGTTCCAGACGATGTAGGCATTGTCGTCCTCGTCGCCGGGCTTGTATTCGAATCCATATGTCTGGTATGCATTACCGTTGTACCAGTCGTTGTTGATGTTTGTCACGACCGACAGAGCTTGCTGGTAATGCGAGCCCTTGTATGCATTCATAAGTGATACAGTGTCATCGTAGATTTCCATCCAGTCGAGGTTGGGTCGCCAGAAGATATCGAATGGAGCGACTTGGAAGGATTGTGAGGCAGTACCGACGGCAGCGCCGATGGGTGGATCAAGGTAAGCGACAGAAGCCTCGATGGCATCAATCTCAGGTGCGCTGCGACTTGTCCCTGGAGTGGGATGATCCTCACCTGTACAGGTACAAGCTGGGAGCCGCATGCCAGGCAGCCAATTGTATCCGTCCGGATCAGACTGGTTCTTGGTGATGCCAGCATCACACTTGTCGTGGTAGCTATACGGCCACATGCCATCTGTCGTGGCAGGGTAGCCAGGTCGTCCGAGATTACCCATAGCCCACCAGCCGGGCCAGAAACCAATAGTATCACCCCGGCCGGGTAGAGAGATGGACGCCTCCATGAATCCACCTTTGAAACACATCTTGTTCCACGATTGGACCATGCCCGAGCGGTAGTTCAAGTTATGGTTCTCAAACGCGTCGAATCGGATGTTCAATGTACCATTCCCAGTCGTGACTGCATCGGGATCGTACCACTCCAGATCTCCAGTCACACCGTACCAGATGTCCATTGCTTGGAAGTATGGATCATCACCGTCGTAGAAAGTACGCCCGGGAGTGTTGAATTCGTCGCTGAATACAAGATTCTGAGTGTTGCCATTCACATCCTTCCTGGATTTTACGCTGTCGGGTGTGTCTGGATCGATAAGGCTCGTTCGCAGATTCTGAAGCAAGGAGACACTGTTGCTGATGCAATCTGGATCCCTGGAGCACGCGCCTCCAGTCGGATCTACCGCTCTTTGCACGAATGTCCTAATGGCAATTATTAGCATGATCCTGAAAGCAAGTATGTGTACGAGAGAGCTTACAAGATCGGGTATCCAATGAACAAGATCAAAACGCCTAGTGTAATTAGAGCCAGACCTCCCACGTTGACGAGACCTCGCTTGCTGAAGAGATCTGCCCAGTTCATCCGATCTCTATCGTTCGGATCTGGATTGTGCAGGTAATCGTCCTTCTCGACATCTTCCGGAAACAGCAAAAGTCCAGCCGATGGTAAAATGTTGTACTTTTCGCTCACCGTCTGCGTGTTGACACCTTCTTCATCACTGCCTGCTCTTGAAGGTGCGCGGGAATCATCAAATGGCGACGCGAAAGGTCCCGCGCCATGATGACGACTGTCTCTGCTACTTGCACTTTCTGACGACCACGATGTCCGCCGACTGTTGTAGCCACTCTGTGAAGGCGAGCGCAGATCACTATCATCATCCCTATATCGGCGAGTCTTGCTTTTCCGGGGCGGTAGTAGTAGTTCTGCCGCTTCTGCTGGTGGGTGGCTCTGGTAGAAACCGTTGCCGTTGGGACCGTCTCGCGCCGAAGGTGCAGTACCCGGTCGACTGGGTGGTGATGTCAAGGATCGCGAAGAAGGTTGCCGTGATGTCTGAGGGCGGACCATCTGTGAATCGAAGTCCTCACCGTGCTGCTGCTGCTGCGCTGGTTCGAGCAAGTCATCGGCTCCCGAGTTCAATCGAATATGCGGCGGGCCATGACGTGGCGGTGGTGAACTGTTGCCGTCCATGGCGAATTATGTTTGTGAAGTGATTGCAGCGAAGGGTGAGACGTTCGTATGTCGCAGCCCGTCACTGGCTGGGGTGATGGTGAGGTGCGTGCAAGCGAATGTGGTTGCCGTGGGCTGGGACGAAACAAGGAGATGGTCAGCGCGCGAGGGACCAGCCGTAGCACGCGAATCAAGCAGGAAGCGTTCAGTCACAGCGACTCGGTGGAGGTGAGAGGGAGGAGGACAGTCGATGGTGGATATGGTGGTCTCGGCGAAGGTGATGTCGCTGGAGAGATTGAAGGTGAAGTGGTGATGGCAAGCGGGCGTCGGCGTGGTCGAAGAGTGAGTGTGGTGAATTGGAGAACAGACCGCAAGCCAAACCACATGTGCTGTGCACTAAGTTAGGGGTGACACTAGCTTCAGAGATCGTCCATTTTTACGCGTCAGACTCGAGCGACACTTCCAATGCGACCAATGCTCTTTGCTTGGGAGACACCATAGTAAGCAGAGCAGGATACTTCCAGGCCTTGAATCCTACTGACTATCTATGCTCAAAGATATGTACCTTACGACCCTGATCTATTCTGTGTTGCCGCTTGTCGTCGTGGGGGGACCGACGGACTTGTGGTGACGACGACAGCCCGCCCAGTCAGCCGTGGCCATAGTGCAGCTGAGGAGCCTCGCCTCCACTCAATATACACAAGCGCTGCTATTCTCAGTCGTCGGCCCTACACAATCGCCAGTGCTCTCCTCTATTCACCACCCAAGTCATTTCCTAGCATCTAGGCACGCCGAGAGCAACCCTAACACAAGGTCATTCGATCCTTACACCTGTATATTTGGCTCTAGCTCTGAGATTTCCAACCCGACTTCTAATCTCTCTATCTCTAACACGAATATGCTCACTTCTGATGCCGGCTTATCGTTTTCCGCATCCTTGTTCTGGATTTATGGACAAGACTTCTTGCATGGCACAGCACTAGGATCTATCGCCTTTCAATCAGGACGCACGACTGTCGACTAGAACATGATCTTCAGGTGTAGCCGAATGTACACGACCCAATCCCAAGTGAAGACCTGGCTGGCTTCTGCCGATTTGCAGTCCTGCGCACACCCGGGCGCAGGAACAGGAACTGGCGTGGGCCGATCAAATGCTTGTTTCTCCTCTATGGAGCAGTCGTTTCCTGCATCTTCGCCACTTTTTCCTTATCACCACTACCTGAAAACCGCTCGTTTTGTTCCACGATACTGCTGAAATCAGCTTCATCGAGACCACATGGATAGGCTGCTCATCGTCAGACAGTGATGCGACCTGATAGAGCATTGCATCTTACAATCCGTTGTGCACACAGAGATGGTCCGTTCCTTAGCGCCGGCTTTGTTCAAGCACGCGACGCCTCTCTCCCACTACGGAACGCCCGTGACCTGCGCAGCCGCCGAGAACTCTAGTCTGCGCCACCACAGGCGCAGACCCTGTCCTGCAAAAGACGACATCAAATGCAAATATTGGCTACACGCCACTACCACCAGCAAACTGTGCTTCACCCAATCAATGTCTGACTTCAGATCTCGGCTTTGACATCATGGAGGAAGATCGAGCAGTGGCAGACTTGGGACCTGACATTCCACCTGACGTGGAACAGGTGGAAAAGAAACCCAAACGTCGTTTCATAGGCCGCATAGCAGCCGAAGCCAACGCTGCAGCTCGGGCAGCGACTCAGCAGGACAGCCTCAACGCTTCGACCAATCTCGAGGACAGTGGTGCCGTGCAAGTGGCACCTCGCCGGAGAGCTGCGCGAACATTGAACAATGTTCCAGACGAAATTCTTCACGATGTAGCTATCAACGAAGCAATTGCTCTGCTTCCTCCCAACTACAACTTCGAAATCCACAAGACGATCCACCGTGTCCGATCTTCAGGAGCGAGCAAGATCGCACTACAAATGCCAGAAGGCCTATTACTTTTCGCTACTACGATATCAGATATCTTGGTTCAGTTCTGTCCCGGGACATCTACCTTGATTATGGGCGATGTGACGTACGGGGCATGCTGTATTGATGATTATACTGCACGGGCTCTAGGTTGCGATATTCTGATCCACTACGCTCATTCGTGTCTGATCCCCGTGAACATCACACAGATACAAACACTATATGTATTCGTGGACATTCAGATCGATGTCCCACATCTGCTCGCCTCCATCGAGCAGAACTTTCGTCCCGGTAGCACAATCGCCATGGTTGGCACTATCCAGTTCAACGCGACGCTGCACGGCACAGCTCAGAAGTTGCGAGAAGCAGGTTTCACCATCCTGATTCCGCAGATTATGCCGTTGTCTAAAGGTGAGATACTTGGATGCACATCCCCTCATCTCGCTCAGGACCAGAACATCGACCTCATCCTCTACCTGGGCGATGGCCGCTTTCACCTCGAGAGTGCCATGATTCACAACCCTCATCTTCCTGCATACCGATACGATCCGTATTCGCGTCGCCTGACCCATGAAGTCTACGATCATTCGACACTTCTTACCGATCGCTCCAAGGCCCTGGTACAAGCACGCAAAGCGCGACAGTGGGGACTGATCTTGGGCTCGCTCGGCCGCCAAGGAAACCCGCACACCATGACCATGATCGAAAACCATCTCCGCGCAGCAGGTATTACGTGGGTAAACTTGCTACTTTCCGAGATCTTTCCGGGCAAGCTGGCGATGATGCCTGACGTGGAGTGCTGGGTGCAGGTGGCTTGTCCACGGCTGAGCATCGACTGGGGCTACGCATTTCCGCGTCCGCTCTTGACGCCCTACGAAGCGTTGATCGTGCTGGGCGGCCGCGAGGGTTCCTGGGAACAGGGCGTGGAGGGCAAGGACGGAAAAGGACTGTACCCAATGGATTACTACGGCAAGGAAGGCTTGGGTAGAGTCAAGGCGGATGATCTTGTGAAGGTGGCGGAACCCGTCGGTGCATGATGCACTTTCACGATGGTGTTGCACCAAGAGTGAGGAGTCATGATGACGAACTTATGATCAATACGATTAATCTTGCGAGCCGACGGTATCAGGTAGGCGAGGTTCTAGACATAATACATTAAATATATGTTGGCTTGAACATCAAAGACTCGTTGATATACAGGTAGATCAAAGCCCGATAGCCAACACATAAGGCTCCAAAGACTCTTCTTTAACATATCACATAACAGAGTCTCCCCTTGAATATCTTGTACAGAGTCAACACCAAAACGCCACGCTAAAACCTCTCATTCTTTCAAGTCTTGCTCAGCCCTCAGGCATATTCCGTCCTCTCGCCCTCCTTCTGCTGCGTCGCCGGAACCAGGTGCTCTCCCTTCGCCTTCAGCGCGCTCTTCCTCTTCACCTCTCCATACACGGCCGCCGCCACATACACCAACCACATCGTGCCCGCCAACGCGCCGTAGACCACGATTGCTGCAGTCGGCGGGGCCGCAAGCGGCGTCCTGTTCGCCAGCTGCAGTCCGAGCCCACCATTGATAATCCCCAGCGTAATCACAAATCGACCGAGCCACAGGTGGGCATATGACCAGACGCCGCGGCGCAGACGCTTCACGAACATGAAGTGATGTAGCAGGCCGGACACAGGCTGGAGCAGCAGCAGGACAAACAGGACGATGCCGATGATGGCGTGCGGGTCACTCATCAGGCGCAGGTTGGTCGCGAGGTAGATGCCAATAGCGAAGGCGGCGATGTACAGCACCAGCGCGACAGCCTGCAGCCCGGCATGCGCGAGCCAGACGCCACGAAACGAGCAGACGCGGATCAGGATGCCGCCGAGCGGGAACAGGAGGCCGAAGGCGAGGGTCGCGAGGACGGCGTGTGGGGTGATGAGGGCGCGCATGTGTGTGACAAAGGAGGGGAAGTTGTCGAAGTCGCCGCCGCCGTTCGAGGGGTTGTTGAAGTTCGGGTTGTTGCCGTCGGTGAAGGGGTTGCCGCCGCTGTAGCTGCCGAATTGCGCGGACGCGAGGGATGCTGAGGAGAGGAAGACGGTCAGTTGGTTGATCTCGGGACGCAGAAGAGGAGTGAATTAGTCGTACTGTAAAGCAGCAGGAGAGCTGCGTAGCGAAGTGGAGTTGCCATTGCGCTGCGATCTCCTAATGGAATGATTTACGGGTGCTTCGAAGAGGTCAAAAGAGTGTAGTTTGAGTCAATGTACAATTATTAAGAAGACAAACGAAGAAAGCGAGGGGTGAAAATGATTAACAGAAAGAGAAGTCGAAGTGCTGTTGAGCATATGCTATTGAAGGCGCAGCATGTGGTCTCCAAAATAGATCATTGATGTTAGCAGTGTCCGTATCCCGCTCGGCTGGTCCCTTGTCCGGGGACGACATGACGAGTCGCGGCTCATCTTTTTGTCACCAGCACAGCAAGCCGTTGCACAGCCAATTTTCCGGGCTCACTTTTCATATCAGCAGCTGACGTGTTGCACAGCTTGGCCTTCTTGGCTGGTTCGGAAATTGTCGTTAGCAATTATGGAACATACTGCTGAGGCGTTGACGGGGCTGAGGAGCCGAAAATGTATGGGTTTCTTTACCGTTTTGTCATTGACAGTGCGGCGGACCTCAGCACGCTGGAGAGAGATCGAAAAATCGCATGCAGGTACGACACTCCAGCAATGAATTACCAGTACTGCTTGTCGACGCTAATACGGTATGAGAGATAATCTACCAGTCTCAAAGATGATCATTAACATCAGGGATGCGTAAGGTACATCTGTATTAGTATTGGGTATATTGGCATTAGAGAAGAATTCATGCGCCAAGGAGTAGTGTGTACGACTCTTCTACAGCAGCAATAACGTATTTACAGATATGGAGAGAAGTGTACTGGTGCACTACAGTTAGGGAGACAGCATGCTATACTTAGTGAGATTTTCACTGACTTCTGTTGTCATATCTACCTCAGTCAATCACGCCAGTATCGCTCTCAACCCTCAAATGGCGTCTCATACGGCCTCTCTGCCTGGGGAGTCAACCTCGCCAGATGCCTACGCTGACCATCCTGCCAATCCAAGATTGCCGTGTGCGAAGTGACTCGGTTGTCCCATACGATCACAGTGCCCTTCTCCCACTTGACGCGAGCCTGCAAGTCCGCCGACAGCGCAATGTGGTCGTACAAGAACTTCAGCAGGTAGTCGGACTCCTCCTTCTTGAAGCCGACAATCCGACGGGTGAATTGCGGGTTGATGTACAACGCCTTCTCCCCCGTGGCTGGGTGAGTGCGAACCAGAGGGTGGATGTTGCTGACAGGCTCTCGGCGGACGATGGAGCCTCGTGCGAGCGCTGCCGCCGCTTGCTCGAAACCCGAGTGCACCACTTTGAGGCCGTGCAGGCGTTTCTGGAACTCAGGGGACAGGCGGTTGTAGGCTTCTGCCATGTTGGCGAAGATTGTGTCACCTCCTGCGGTTGGGCCATCGAGAAGGTACAGGAATGTTGTCCCGGGTGGCTGCATCTCGTAAGACACATCCGAATGCCATGTGATGCTGTTGGTGCGCTCTTGGAAGTAGTCGGCCGCAGTGGTGTCGCTCGCGCTGCGATGCACGAGATGGACCTTTGGGAAGCCTTTAGGTGCTCCACTTGCAGGGTGAATATGACTTGGTCCGTAGTACTCTGCAAAGTCAAGAGCCTCCTGAATAGGAAGATCGGCAAAGTCTTGTTGGCGGAAAGCAACAACCTTGTGCTTGGCTACGAAAAGGGCGAGCTCATCTTGACCAGCCTTAGAAAGCTTGCTGAGCTGGACGTTCTTCACGCTCGCTCCAATGTTGCCGGTCAGTTCCTCGACTTCAGTTCCAGAACCCAGCAGGTTGGGGAAAGACGGGTCGGCATCTTTGCCATGTTCGTATGCCTCGAACGACTGCAGTGGCTCGAACTTCTCGTCAGTCCAATATGGAAGGTAGTTTGGGTAAGCTGCTGGTGGGTGCTGGGCAGTGCCTTTGAGTTCGATGTCGTACTTTGTTGTGGCGGCACCTGATGCGAAGGCCTCCTTGTATTCAGCGCTTTGGAGACGGTCTTTGCTGGAAACAGTCTCCGCGACCGGGTCACGAACGGTTTCAATGAGTGCTGGTGCCATGATAGAAAGGATGCGTTGCAGACTTGTTAAGAGAGAAGGAAGATGTGAGTGAAGTTAGAGAAGATGAGTGGTTATACAGGTAACTGATCGAAGAGGAGATCAATGTCATCACAACATCCTTCTTACTAACGACTCAAGGTGAACGGTTAATCGGCTCTATTCAGAGGGGCGAAGGCTTGAGGTACACCTCCACATGGGCAAGTAGATCCGCGACCGAACCAGTAAGAATCGACACATAAGGCAGCATACAGGGTCTCGTGGACGACACAGCAACCCCGGGTATACCTACGTTACATCGTGGAGACTTGCCGTGCTTGCGTGCTTGCAAGAAGTGAGGTCAGGCACGTGGGCAGACCTTGGCAACACTCGTGGCAAATGCAGCAGCCACTGTTCATTTGCCAATTGCTCGCTCTTATCGCGCGGATGGAAGATCCCAGTCGTGCTGCATACCGAGATCAGTGGTGTGAAGTCAGTGATGGGGATTGTGCGAGTGATATCCACGATGGCGTGATACTGCGCGCTAACCGGATATGGCAGTTATACAGAGAGCTACACAGTTGTTGATGGCTTGGCGACGACATCAAGTGCTAAGTGAAGGCGCCTATAGAGCCTTCATCGGGCAGATCTGCGGAAGATAATGCCGAGTCTCATCTCGAGCTGACGACTATAGGCTCGGGATGCCGCCGGCTCCATGGCAAGAACGTGGGATTACGCTGAGTGTGCCTAAGCGAGCACATGTGCTTACCTGCAATGTCCTATGATAACATCAAGTGGCGCGATAGATCCTACGACGCACGCTACGTCTGCGTGCCTGATCATGGCCGGTATCCCGGTCTGTGAAAACTGGACGTGCATAGGAGTGGATTGCTGGCCCAACAAGTTTTCATATCCCGCTATACATTAGCCACGCTTTCGCCTCGATCGCATGATTGCGTTACATGTCTCTTGGGCAGCTCTAGTTCTGACCCGTGCGACCGCCTGAACCTGTTGAGTTAGCGATCGGGTTCGCAAAATGGATGTGCAAGACGCGAGCTCCACGTCTTCCGACAAAGACTTGACGAAACAGCCAGGACATGCCGACGTCAAACTCTTCCCAGAGGCTGTCATAGCTGAGACGACGCTTTTCAAACGGGATCCAGCGAACAAAGCATTCGATAATGAGTCTCTGGGGTCCTTCTATAAGCCCATTGAGGCCTACGAAGGCTACCATCGGTACGATCCTAATTTCCAATGGGATCCAAAGGAGGAGCAACGACTTGTCCGGAAAATTGATTATAAGATCTGCGCATGGGTCTGCTTGATGTTCTTCGCGCTGCAGTTGGATAGAGGGAACATTGTTCAGGGTTTGTCCTTCCCCATAAGCGGAGGATTTCATTTTGCTTCGGCTGACCCAATTTGACAGCCTTGTCCGACAACATGCTTGACGACCTCCACATCTCCACCAACGACTACAATACCGGGCAAACGATCTTCTATTTCATGTTCCTCTTCGCCGAGCTGCCCTCCCAACTGATCTCCAAACGGATTGGTCCCGATAACTGGATCCCAATTCAGATGGTGTCATGGTCCCTCGTAGCGTCCATGCAGGCCTTTCTTTCCGGCCGGTCCTCTTTCTGGGCGTGCCGTGCTCTCTTGGGTCTGATCGAAGGTGAGTTCATTCTATCAACTTTACGGCTCTAAATGCCAAATCCCTATTGGCATGATTTCTGGTGCAACTAGTTACCACCTATTCTGACTCCAATCAGGGGGTTTCATACCGGACAACATTCTTTATCTGTCATACTGGTACACTAGCCTTGAGCTTCCCACTCGCCTCTCGTTTTTCTGGGTAGCTTACCAGTCGACATACATTATCAGTGCTTTTCTGGCTTTCGGCATCCTACACATGCGTGGCATCAACGGACTAGCCGGGTGGCAATGGCTGTTCGCCCTTGAAGGGACGTTAACTGGACTTATTGGCATAGTCTCGTATTTCTATCTTCCACCTTCACCTACGCAGACCAAATCCAAATTCCGTGGTAAGGATGGATGGTTCTCGGAACGGGAGGAAAAGATCATGGTCAATCGTGTACTCCGAGATGATCCAAGCAAGGGTGATATGCACAATCGACAGGGCTTGTCTTTCCAGATGTTTTGGTTGGCACTGAAGGACTACCATATGTGGCCAATTTACCTTCTTGGGTTGACCTGGTTGTTGCCTACCGTCCCGATCAGCGCCTACCTCACTCTCGTGCTGAAAGGTGCAGGTTACGGAACGTTCGAGACGAATCTGCTGACGATTCCGGCCTACGTCTTATTCATCATAGGCCTACTTTTCTGGACCTGGGTGAGCCGAAAGCTGAACGACATTTTTCTGGTCGGCATCGTCAGCCAGCTGTGGGTTCTGCCGGTGCTTATCGCGCTGGAGTGCTTGCCAGGACAACGAAGTCCATGGGTGAGTTGGATTCTGGCAACGTTGCTTTACGCGGAGCCCTACGTTCATGCTATACTTGTTGCGGTCACAAGTCGGAACGCGGGATCGGTGCGTACACGGACAACGGCCACGGCTCTGTATAACATGGTGAGTAGTTCTGTATACCAGTTCGTCGTGACTCCATCATACTGATCTCATCTCGACTCAGGCCGTCCAACTAAGCAACATCATCGGCAGTAACATCTACAGGACGAACGACAAGCCACTGTATCGGACTGGAAACAAAGTCTTGATCGCGCTCAGTGTATGGTCTTTGGTGCTTTTCGTCGGAGCAAAGATCTTCTACGTAAGAGTCAATAGGTCAGTGGTTACCCTTCGCTCTAAGTCCACATACAGGATACTGACCTTTGGCTGAGCAGGAAACGAGAAGCGATATGGAGTCAGATGAGCAGACAGGAAAAAGAAGTCTATCTATCAACGACGACAGACAAGGGCAACAAGAGGTTAGACTTCCGCTTCGCACACTAGACCAAACCTCAGACATAGATGAAAGCGTACTGTAAGCTATTAATCATAACTTATCCGTGCTACCTAGCAAACGCAAGACAGAGAAAAGCTACATCCATGAATGTTGTCTATTTGTTCAAACCGTGACATCACTGTCGTCCACTGGAACCATGTCGACATCATATCGGCCTTGAGAAAGTACATCAGTATTAGATATTCGTATATCAGTATTGGGAAGAGGTACATTTGTTTGAAGGTTGATACATATATGTTGGCATTAGACGAGGCTGTAGGGGTTTTGACATTTTCTTGTCTCGCCCGTGCGAAGCTTGTTGCAAACATCATCCCCCATTCAATGCGTTCAAGTCCTTTTTCATGTCATTCACAATGACGAATCCTCGATGTTCAAGGCCACATGAACCAGGTAAGTAAATATCTCGATGAGTCATAAGCTACTATGCCACACTAGAGAAGGCACACAGCCGCACCTCAGGAACAGGCCGCAGTTCCAAATCAAGCATGCTACGCAGTACGGGCACACCGACAGAAACGTCTTTGGTACAGAAGGAAGACCGGGGTAGAGTCTAAAAATATCCACAGACCTACGATAACGCGTTGCGTAAGTACATCGGCCACGATCGTACTTTTCTCGTCTTCCCTTTGTTTCATCCTTCTCGACCAACAGGTCCGTACTTTGAAGTATGGCTTGCATTGCGCCCACTTCTTCGCGAGATTTCCTATGGGTCGATGTATCGGAGGTCTCGCAAGCCAAGCGAGAAAGCATGCGTGCTACGATCAGGCAACATGTCATGGTCGATCATCACGCAAAAATATGCAAACCGAGAGGCCATAGAGACAAATCAGACCGTAACCGGCTGATCGCTCGGACCGAAAGATGCCAGAGCTTACTTACGGGACCCGATCATGGCAAGGAAGACGTGATGAAGATACGTGTCGAGCGCTCGACGGCGCTTGTACCTGAGCTTGGCTCGCGAATACTTACACCTCCATTCCGCATTGCCGCACTTGTCAGCCAACAGGTATCGAGACTTCGACTAGAGGGCAGCTGGATGGCTTTCATACCGTCTCATCTAGGACATAGTGAAGCTGTTGACCTAGCGGTAGGACTACGTTGAAGCTGCACCATCACTGTGAGGTAGACGAGACTGACTCGCTGTCAGGCACTAGCCTTTGCCAGAGCAGCCGCCGAAGAAACTATGGAAAGATATCGATCGCCTTATTTTGGGGCCATCCGAAGCCTCAGCAAATTACTCATCACTCCCACAGGCGCATCCTCATGGATGGCCTTGGTCGCAATTGTTCTTCTGCTCGCATCCGAGGAAACGATGTGCACTGAAGATGGGTCCATAATTGTACACTTGCGTGGTCTCCATGCTATACTATGCGCCAGAGCCACAGCATCAGGTCTAAGCGAGATTGCGCGAGCCATCATTATCGATGTTGCAGGTCCCCGAATATCTGAACAGATCTCGTGTGGTTCTCCATCCGCCTTCAACACGCACACCTGGCTAGATGTCGAGCCGGCTTTCCAACACCTGCAGCCTGATCATATTATCAGATTGGCGAAATCAGGCCATCAATTGGCGCTGCTAATACCTGAACTGGCTGCTGCAATCAGCGAAGTGCGGGAGAACCCCCACGATCCCTCCGTCAAAGCAAGAGTATACGACGTAGTGGAACAACTGCATGCCATTGCGGATCCAGTTGCTGAGAACATGCTTTTGCGTCAGGCCAGTCTTGTAAATAGCATGGATCCGAACACGCCGACCAAGGTCTCTCTATGCTTCCCGTCGATGCCGGCCTTCTACGCTGGTATGCGCTACTGGAAGACCCGTATTTTATTCCTTCGCTTGTGCTGGAGGCTACAGGAGCTGCTACCAGCAACCGCTGCCACGAGCGATGTCCCTTCCATTGGATTAGAGGTCGCACAAATATGCAGGAACATTATCATGTCATCGGAGTACTGCGTACAGGTTCGACACCAACACGGGCTGATGCGACTTATCATATCTGTTTGGGGTGCGTTGGCCGATTTTGAGGACGTGTTTGCGACCTCTGCGCCTAATGCCATCGATACGAGAACATGGGTAAGCCATTGCGCAACTCAAATGTTCCATTTCGACAAGGAAATGCCTTCAGCTCGGCAGCAGTACATACATAAGAAGCTTGACGAACTATCCGACCTAAGCAAGGCAGAGCCGTCTCTGGAACAGAAGGCACAAGTTCGAGAAATGTGCCGTGTCATGAGGCTTGTAACGAGATCAAGACGATAGCATACTGGACGCCAGATTTTATCTAAGCTCCGATCCTTCAGAAAGTCTTCCCCATGAAGCTGCAGTAATCGTACACAAGTTTGACACCCACGCCTTGCTTTTGATCAGCATTCCGTGCCGTAATGATGCATGAAGCTTAGACGCTGGCATGTGCTTCACTGATGGCCTATTTAAAGTGTCCAATGCACTGTCTCGCGCTGCGAGCATGGCTATGAGCGACGGCCATTGGATGTCACGCCAACTGGGGCACTCTAAAGCTTCATCCGCTGCCCGAGCATTTGTGCTTGTCTAGCTTTCGACCTTCTGGAAGTTGTACATGCGTTCTCCCGTTAAGGACTTGCATTGCACCATTCCCAGCACGCCATCCTCCAAGACCTGGCCGGAGTCATGATCATTCTCCAGCGTATCGACTATAGACGTGATATCACCGCTTGACGGGCAGCTACAAAGCATCAAAGCACTTGGTGAACCAATATACTGCTTGCTTCTCAGCCTTCTCGCCTGCTGCAGCTTCAGGCACTCTCTTATGATCTGATCCTTGCGCGAATCCATAATGAACGCCCTTATACATGGCAAACTCATGTTTAATCCCATGCTCCTTCGGCCCCTTTGCTTCCAGGATACGCTCTGTCTGCTTCGGCGCTTGAGGGGGCATGTGTCTGCACGTTGCCGCTGCCGCCCATGAGATAGGTAGCACGATCTTGTCGATATCGTCGGGATACTTTAAATTTGACGGATGAGCAACTAAACCGCAGCTTACCACCACTTTCCCATCGTCTGTCCTGTTCGTATCCTGGTCCCAGCAGGCTCGAATGGCGAAATAGCCGCCCCAAGCGAATCCCGCCACTCCAATCGGCAGGTTCTTCCCCTCATGTTGCTTCGGCGATCTCAAAAAGCTCGAAATGCGCGGCCCTGCTACGGATGGTCTGCAGTACCGAACGAAAGGTAGCATGCAGCGCAGAACATACAAAAGATGACCAAGTTTGCCAAGCGGATTCACGAGGATACTGGTTCTCTTCATCTCCTTGAATGAGCTTTGAACATTTTCCGGGACTATGACACCTGCTTTGGATTTAGCTGATGGATCGTACTTAGTATGTCCCCGGTCCTTATGTGTCCTTACCATCCATGAAATCGGGAAGGTAGACTTGAAAGTTGCCCTGTTTTGCATAGCGATCGGCAAGCACACGATTGTTCGGAAATGTCCAGCCAAATGCAGCTGGAATGATGACGACGATTCCCTTCGCAGTAGATGCGCCATCTGGGGCGTCTGCGGTGTAGCAATCCCGACCATGGAGCTTTTGGGTGCGACCAGTAGGTACTCCACTATGAAGCGATCCAGTCGAAGGCTGCCAAAGGTACTCCGTCGGAGCCATCGCAAACGGAGAGGTTGACGATGATCGGTCAGCTAGGGGGTCGACAGGATGAGCTCTCGTCTGCAGAGACGTAGGGACTTTACTCGAAAATAAGAGCTTCGGGTATAGATTTTAGTGAGCCAGGCCGACCACTGTATGCTCCTCCGGGGTGCGGTGTCTGTTCACTGCAAGTCATTGTTCGTTCTTTTAAGGTTGTGGGAAGCCTACAAGTGATTGATACGGAAAGCGGAGCAATACCACCGTCCGTCAGACGGAGCTCCGTCGAAGCAAACATGAAGTCAAATCACAGACCTGACGGGCCGATTACATTTCGAAGCGAACCGCTCAAGTGAGATTCCGATCGCCGCACTAGAATTCTCTCAAGTCTAGAATACAGTCTACGAATCGGAAGTGTCTTTCATGACACCGGGCGAGTGTGCTCTTTCACAGTGTCGTTACCGGAAGTCCACATCATTCGGATGCTTGTTCATGAGAAGATTCGGTCTTCGGCTCTTCGCTCGCAGATGATTTGTGCTTGACTGTTGCAGCCTGTTGATCTTTCGCGGTCTTGACGTTGACCCATTCCATGCTCAAGTTTCCGAAAATGACGAGACACGATAGCACAAGGGCCAGGATGAAGTCGGTACGAAGCGCATCGTTAAATGCCACACGCGCCCGCTCATATTCCTGCGATGGAATAAGGTCGAAGATGCCGGTGATACCAGCATATTGTATTTGCTCGCTTGTGACATGCACAAACGAGGACAAATTGCTGATGAGATGGTCCTGAAAGAGATTTTCAGCGACCGAAACAAAGACTGAGCCAAACAGCGTCAGAGCAAACAGTGTAAGTGATGCACCAATAGATACATCTTCCTTTTCCAGGACGGTTTGTGCCGCCATGCTCGGCGCCTGGAAACAGAGACCAAGGCCCAGGCCGTAAACAATCTGGTAGCCAATCCAGCGACCCTCGGACGTGTTGACTTGTAGTGTAGTCAGTAGGCCAGCGCCTATCGGAGCGATGCTGGTACCCAGTAGCAAGAGAGGCGTGTAGTAGCCAAGAGCGGTGGTCAGACCTCCTCCAAGGATTGAGCCGACCACTAGCGAGAGAACCGTCGGCAGTAGACGAGTGCCAGCCTCAACGGAGGAATCACCTTTGACGTTTTCGAACCAGATTGGTAGATAGTACACGATCACTGTTATGTGTGCGCCCACCATAGCGCTGACCCAGATTCCGCTGATGATACTGCGATGCAGGAAGATACGCGGCGGAACCATTGCATGCTCCCCTCTCCAAGCCTGAATCACGCCAAAGGCAACCAGCAAGACGCCAGCGAGCACTAGAAGTGCAATCACCCGCCCATTGTTCCACTAGAGGGTGTCAGTTGAGACAAGTGAGGGATTTAGACAATGCTCTTACACTGTACATGAACCCTCTCCACTGGATAGTTAGAGATAGACACGATACCGGGGAGGAGTGTGACCACGCCGAGCAAGTCGAGCTGCTTGACACGATCCAATAATGTGGCTGGGTCATGGTAATTGTGGCGAGGAATGTGGAGGAAGGCCAAGACAAAAAGCAGTACGACTCCGGCAAGAGGCAAATTGATGTAGAAGCACCATCTCCAGCTCACATTGGAAGTGAATGCGCCACCGACAACAGGGCCCAGAACGGAAGCGATCCCATACATGGCTCCGAGGAGACCTGAGTAGGCTGGACGCTTTGCTAGAGGAACAGCATACACGATTATGACAAGCTACACGCCCGCCAAGTCAGTTGGGGCGTCAGTACCGCTGACCATGGAAGAAGACGTTGACTTACGATACCCGACTGCACGGCCCCTGCGCCCAGTCCCGCAATCGCTCTCCCAATCACAAAAGCGATATTGTTGGGAGCTGCACCACATATGGCAGAGCCAATTCCGAATATCAAGAGAGCAACCAAGAAAGTCATCTTGATGTTACTGATCGTATACAGCTTCCCAAATACGAGCAAAAAGGATGCATTGGCCAACAAGTAGGCAGTACCGTACCAACCAACGTCACTGCTGGAGTGGAAGGCATCCGTGATGGCCGGTGTGGCCGTGGAGACAATCAGGCGATCCTATGTAAGTTGTGGCCAGTTGGTGTGAAGCACTCAGGTTGCAACGCCGTACTTACCAAGGCAACAAGGAACATAGCAACGTAGATGGCCACCATCAAGGCAACGAACTTAAGTCCCGTAGGGTAGACGGCGCCAACAGGCTCATCGCTTTCGGAGGAGCGCGGCATGATATGACGCTAGATCGTCTTTCTGGCGTGGTGCAGGTATGGAGGCGAGACTGGATCAGGAGGAAGGATGTCTCGAGGGGGCAGCGATCGAACTTGACTCTGGACAACCATCACGAATGTATCATAATGCGCCTCTCTTTCCTGTACCCTCCGTCTCCATGCTTCTGTGCTCCCGTGGTACATGTCAAGATTGTGAGGGATGGCTGAAATGGGCATTGAGACGTCTTCAGCGGATGAAGCACTGTCCGGCGTGACCGTCCGTCATCCCCGACTCAGCCATTCGGCCGCACAGAATGTGCTATTCTATACGCTCATCTGTACAGGGTATGCATCCTTACTGCTTCTTCAATCCCATAGGGTTATCCAACGACTTCTGACGAGATGGCCTTCGGTCGTCGCTTCGGTTGTCAGCATGAACCCAAGTTCAACCGCGCATCCGGTCCGATTCAGCCGACAACTGAACGTGGTGATATTTCAGCCATACCCATTTGATCTAACGTTGACATTATCAATTGATGTCAAGAGTATCTTCGAAGGTGCGATACTGCAAGATTTGAAGCCCACTCCAAGTCTCTCAATCTCTCTCTTAGTCGCGGCGCCATTCACCCGCATGTCCAGTCCCGATAGCAGACCACACTTTGATAGGTAGTCTAAGTTTCATTCGATGTGCTGATGGAAGTGCCGACCATGTTGACTACATGTACCACTTTGGGCAGCAGTACGCTGCTCCAACCTAAAGTTTATTCAAGCACTCTGTATATCGATAACGCGATTCAGCGTGATCCATACCACATTCCTGTGTTTGCAGCAAAGTCGTCCCACAAGCTGCTGAACAGCGCCATGTCAACATCGTCCACGGGGAATGGGTCGTCCGCGTTCGAGGCTTGATGCGCATTAGCGCCAAGACTACCATCCCAGAATGTAGCAGCTGGTACTTCTAGAGAGTCTCCGGCATATTGATCAAGTGAAGCGTGCAGTTCTTGTTCTGAGACTGTTGCTTCACCGTCGAAATCTGGCAAAGGTACGCACGATTTGCTGTCTTCCTGCTGTAGAACATTGGAGACAGCTACTGCTGCTCGATGCGCTTCCACAGAGTCATCCGAATCTCGCCTCCGAATAGTCTCAGCGTTACGCAATGCCGTTAAGACATCTTCGTGTCGATGCAATGTAACCGTAGATGTTGCTCCGAGGTGTTCTCGATGGTATCGACTCAGAGCGAGACACAGCATCATTGTGGCTTGCAGAAACTCATGGTTTAGCGAAGGCGCCACCCTCCATCGAATGCCAAACAATGTCCCTCCAGGTTGACTCTCATCGCTCAGTCTCTGTTGATGCTCCAGTATTGCCAAAGCAGCATCAATGCAAAGCCTGTGGGACTCACTGGAGTCCAGTTCGATGATACGTTTGACAAAGCTGCGACGGTAGAGCAAATACGTCGCCTTGTGGATCAGAACGTCTAGGGAGATTCGGTGCAGAATGTTGACAGGACTATCGGCAAGGAGGTTTTCCAGTGACTGATACCTCGATTCTTGGGGTATCGAGGTTATGGCTTCTGCTAGCCTAGCCTTCAACGCAGCAAGTGTCGCCGGAGTAGGAGGTCCAGCTTCTGTGGCATCATATATTTCTGCAGCAACCTTGATGATGATCGACCGCTGAATGATGAATGAAATGGGTGTGAATTCGGCCAAAGGCCGTTCTGGAGGCATCACTTCGATTCCCAATTGCAGATCGTCGGTTCGCAGATTCGCCGGGGCGCGAGTATCGCACTGAGAATCTTTGATGATGCGTGGCAGCCCAACCTGTGTGCTAGTAAAGAAGTCCATGTGGTAGAGGGTCAACCATAATCTTCTACGGTACTCCGCATCTAGCGGCCGGATGTCAGGCCAGTGGGAAGGATCTCGATGCAGCCCTCTCCGCAATGCTGTACGAATGATCACTCCAATCAGCATCCAATTGTTGATGTTAGTGTCAACATGGAGGTTCTGTTCTACAGCGAAATGGAGAGCGAGTGTCTCCAAGGTATGTCTATTAGGTATTAGATAGTTTCCAGCAAGCAAACAATCGATCGTAGAAGCTCGGTAGTTCTCAAGTGGCCCCAGCGTTTCTGTCACGGCATCCTGCTGCTGTAAGAATGCCGAAACAGTCATGACACTGAACAGCAAACCTATCCAGGTGACAGGTGCGGCGACTGGATCTTTCCAAAAGTTGGTATACTGTAGATATGATGAGCTGAGTTAACGATAATAGCGGGCTAATCCACTGACCTCTGCAAAGAATCTGTCCCGATGCAGAACAGCTATTGCCATGTAATTAGACGACATACGACATCGACGTCTCACACACTCCTGCGAGCAACTCACACGAAGCAAATTCGAAAGAGTTGAAGAAGTGAAAAACGTGTCGGTCGGCAACTTTCCGAGGGGGAACGGCAGTTAGGATTTCGTCTTTGGTGGAAGTCGGGAATCCTGTAAGCAAGGAGACCTTGGAAACGGGAGATACAGTCGCTTCACCGGCACCAGGGAGACTCGATTCACGACTGGCCATGGTGTCCAGATCGTCATCGAGAGCTAGCTCAACTTTGAGGCTTTGAATCTAGCAAGATGATCAACTTCTCGAGTCACGGAGACAACAAGGACGATGACCTACGTCTTCCAAGATGGCCACCCAATGGGTGCTACCAGTGTAGACTTCATGATCACCACTGACACTAAGATTGCCCATAGTGTCCGATAGAGGCTCATCAAGGGCGGCCGATGTAGCAACAAGACCGTGCGAGGATCCCTGAGGAGAAGATCTTTCTAGAGCACAATGCGAGATCTGTCTTTGTGCACTCGTTTCATCCCTTAGCCGTTTGATGTCTGCCTCGAGACGAGCGATCCTCTGACGAGCCAGTTGGCTCTTTGCATAGGGTCTGTAGTCAACAGCATCCTTTCTTTCTTGCGTTGAAGAGACATACCGGCAGGCTTCTGGCCTAGCGTGCTTGATGCAGGCGGAACACGGAGACTGTCGATCACAGCGCAATCTAAGCTCATCTTAGTCTCAGAGATGCCAAAGTGACATGGCCGACGGACTTGCGACCTCTGCAAAAGGAACAGCTCAAGATAGGCTTATCTCGACGTTTATTGAGCGACGAGGCTTGTGACATTATGTTGAATCTCACGCCCCTCGCGCGGTTTACAAACGAGATTGCAGTGTCGTGTATGATGGCTACAGGCTGCGGGATTGTACGTTCAGACAAGAATAGGATGTAAACTTGATGTAAAGGTTCATGATTAGGTATGTAGGTACGTGTATGTAAGTAATGTGCACTTTCGATGGCACGTGATCAGGAAACCCAGTTCACTGCTTCCGGACATTCTAGTAGGCGTAGGACTCTATAAAACTTAGTCTGATCACTCAAGGCACAAGTCTGGGAAATGTGCCGTGTTATGAGGCTCGTAACGATGTCGAAACCATAGCATGCCAGACATCATAGGGACGACCATATTTCAGTTACTATATGCTCTAAGCACCGATATGGCCGTCTACGCGGAAGACAGAGAAAGGCTACATTTACAGATACCCGCTTGCCTGCCTTCTGAAGGAAATATGTCAATGGTGGATTCGCAAGAAAGAGAAGTACATTAGTTCTAGAGATGGGTGCAGCTGTATTAGAATCGAGTAAATCAGCGCAAGGAATGACTTTGACAGGCGAAAGTGGATGTGACTTCTCCATGTCTTACGCGGTGCCGTTATAGAAGGGTTTGGACGGTGGGGATGTACTCTCCCATGTGAAGTAAAATGAGGGTGAAATATATTGATGGGATGTACACAATGGCTGCTCTTGGCAATAAGCTATAGGCGAGGGGTTGGCGTTTGATGGAAGAGGACCGATGGAGGCGCAACACCTCACCCTCTGTGCTCATCATCATTCGACCTACATTGATCGAACATGATCTGCTCCCGCACCATTGTCCGCATGCTCCATTGATTACTGGGATGTTCTGAACCAGCTAGGTTACGACCATTCGCCGATTGCAGCTGCAGATCGCAGAGCCGTTGTGTTTGTGGATAGATATAGGCCCGAATGATTTGGACAAGCCATGTTCATTTACACTGGGGTGACGTGACCCTGCCGAGCGTAAGGCTGAGGTCTCGTAAGCGAGAGACAATAACATGCGGGTAGAGAAAGCATAGGACGAGGAACATATATTCTATGATCCCTGACCCAATGGATGCTCTGGAATTATGCCCAGATTATAGAATGGCTTTCTTCTGCTTGGCTTTAGCTTGTAGGCCACGTGTTGAGTCTAATTTATACTTCGCGTAGCTGGTCCATGTCGAGCACAGGAGTAATATATGCACATATGAGGCTGTCGTATTGCATGTCGTCTCGTCTCGTGCCGTGCATGTGTGGTCAGTCCTTAATGGTGGAACAGCGGCAGGGGCCGTTGGAACCCTGACAGGTACGGATCAAAGCTGCAAGAAACGCCACAGACACATTTGACGTCTATCAGCCAACGCGCGACTCAGTTTCACCCTAGCGCTTTCACATTCGTTTCTCGAGACTTGCTACTGAGTGCTGTGCGCATTGCGCTTTTTGTGTTGCAACAGGGGCGAAGACATGGTCATCTCTGCCCACCCTACCATTTCATTGCATCCAAGACCATGCCGTCCAGACGCCATCTGAACCCTTGTTCATACTTGCCACGACGGCTCCAAATTGTTGCGACATTGATCGGATTCGTCGTGTTTTGCATCTTGTTCCTCGGGACATCTGCACCATCAGACTACGACAAGTATGCCAGCAGAGTGCCCTTCATCGGCCCTCAGCTCCAGGAGGGTGCTCGACAGGCTGTGCAGGGTGCACATCAGGTCGTGGATCGGTTACCAAACACAAGCGGAGCCTTTCGAGCATTGAACATCTTTTCAAATCCGGTTCACAGGCCGCCTCCTGTCCAGGCAAACAGCACAAATGGTGAAGCAAGTTGGCATAGCCATTGGTCCTGGCAACAGCCATTCTCTTCGTCCACCACTCTGGACGAGGAACGTGCGGTGCTGCCGCCATTGAAGACGAGACCACCAGTATACACATACTTCGACTCGGCAGGTGATGATGTGAGCAAGACAGCAGAGCAGGAGCTCCTACAGATTTGGCGACGAGCATGGTGGGCCCAAGGCTTCAAGCCGGTTGTGCTGGGCAGATCGGAAGCGATGGACAATCCACTGTATCCTACAGTAGAGTCATTGGAGCTGCGTAAGAGCGGTAACGCGGACTTGGAGTTGGAAATAATGAGGTGGCTGGCCTGGAGCAATATGGGTACAGGCGTACTAGCGAATTGGCTTGCTGTGCCGATGGCCCCTTTCGACGACCCCTTCTTGTCCTTCCTCAGACGCGGCGAGTACCCTGACTTGACGCATTTCGACGGGCTGGAGAACGGCCTATTCGTTGGCGAACGCAAGGATATCGATAGAGCCATTCAAACGACCATTGAGGCCGACGATGTTTTGGTCAAGAAGAGCATTGTGGATGGAGCTCCTCGGGGATTGTTCAAGGACGATGCTGGACACCAAGGCATTGCGTTCTACAGCCACAAGACCATCGCGGCGAAATATCCCGAGATCAATGAGAAACTCGCAAATCCTGAAACACGCTCCGAAGGACTGGCAATGCTCCCAGCATTAGTCAACGGCCATCTTCATAACACTTGGCAGAGCACCTTCAGCTCTGGGATCGTGGTTCTCAAACCACTTCCGCAGTATACGACAACACTGGTGATTTCCGCTATTGATATCGCACGGAATCTGTCTCAGTGCCCAGAGACACCATTACCAGATTCGTGCCCGCCGAATCGCTTGCGATGCAACCCATGCAGTTCTACAGACCCCATGCGCATCTCCTACTCGTCGGTCTTCCGCAATAAAAGCTCCCTTTACACAATAGCCACGGTACCTCATCCATACACAACCATCAGCTTGCTTAAACAGGAGGTGTCCATGGATCCCAAGTTCGTTCGGCGTCAGACCTCCCGCGATTCTTGGGTGTATGCTGCTACGCAAGAGCTCTTTGCTGGCCTTATTCCTGCCTATGAACATCTTCGTACGCTAAAGGATGCTGTCGCGTCAGATTTCGGCGCTGCTCGCTCCTTCTGGCTCACCGCCGAAAATCTCCCGAGCACGTCTACTGCCTCTAAGACTTACGCCAGTGAATTGGAGTCACTCCGCACCCAGGTAGATTGGACTCTAGGTTTCACTTTACCTGGGTCATCTATCCAAGATCGTAAGAAGGAAGCAAAGGGTTCAAGTCCTAAGCCTCGTCCGCCACCGCCACAAGCCGACTTTGGTGATGGTCCCGAGCCTTCAGCCGACTCTCTCGTCAAGGAAGCAACCCTCATCGCCCGTGCTCGCGCATTCATTGCCCCAGCCTCCCGCTTGCCTGGCTCTAAGCTGTCCGGATATCGCGATGCTCGAGCCGTGCAGAAGACCCGAGACGTGGTCGAAGCGTGGAATCTCGCCGATACCGAGATCTGGAAGTTCGTGCGGGCGTGGAATGCACGCCGTGACCACGAAAGACAGGCGTGGGAGGAAGAAGAGGAGGTATTCCTTCGGCGCGGAGTGCTGGGAAGGCTAATCGATAAAGTCATGTGAGATGTTGTCGAATCCAGCGGTGCATTTCCGTGTGACATTTTAGCGATGGCGTTTTGAGGAAAAGGAGGGCTGGCGCATGATTGTGGTTTATCTGTCATGGTGGTCGTCATAATGTACTTTACACTTCATTTTCCTAACTTATGTAACAACAGCAAGGTGCATACGACTAGTGGTCGTTTTGGTATGAACGCGATTCTCACTTCCAAGCTGATTGTTGGTACCGTTTTGATATCATGGTTCAAATGCACCCTCGACGCCAGTAACGTCCACGAACTTCGTGGTCATTCAGTCATTCATGTACTGTGTTTCGCTTCATCCCTCTACTTTATCCAACGCGCCCGCTGCTAAAGCCTCTGGACCTTTCTTGCTCTTCAACTTCTCCTCAAACTTCTGGAACTCCTCCATTGCGATCTGCTCTTCCTGATCAAGCACCTGCCTCACACCCTTCACCTCCTCAATGTAATGCATCAGCATACTCTCGATGCCGTTCTTCAACGTCACCGTGCTCGAATCGCACGTGCGACACGCTCCGCGCAGCTTCAACAATACCTCGCCATCTGTGAATCCACGGAACTCGATGTCGCCGCCGTCTTCCTGAATCGCAGGCCGGATGCGCGTTTCGAGCAGCTCCTCGATCATCGACACGACCTCGGCATCCTCTTCCGCGTACTGTGGCTTATCCTGCATCTCGCCCTGTGACTCGTCGCCCGGCTTTGACGCGATGGTGTTGACGATCGGTGAGCCATTCGTCACGGCTTCGGTGATCAGACTGAACACTTCCGGCTTCACGTGCGCCCAAGGCGTGTCGCTGGACTTGGTCACGGTGATGTAATCTTTGCCGTAAAAAACCGAGGTAATACCGTCCACGTTGAGCAGCTGCGCGGCGAGCGGGGATGGATGCGGTGCGGAGAGCGTGGAGCGAGGGGTCAAGTATTCGAGAAAGCCTGAGGGGAACTCCGGTGGCAGGATCGTGTGGTTGGGTAGGAATTTGAGCGCATCGTTGTTGGGCGTGGTCTCGGTTTGGATGAAGATTGTTCGCCGGGCGAGGGGCGATGATGCGGCACGACTGTCAACTGCTGGTCGGCGTTGATCGCGTCTCGGGGTCAAAGCATGTTTCCTTTGAGTCGTGTCTACAGAAAATGGTCGACTTATCGAGGTACTGGTGGGAGTGGCAAGGCGAAGACACTTTGTTGCTGGCGAGGCTGAGTTCGGGACCAGGCTGGAGCGTGGGAGTGCTCTGAGCATTGTAGATACTGCTGGCTTGGATGCCATGGCTGGTGGTTAAAAGGTAGTGCGTGTAAGATATTATAGAGGTGGTGTTTCTGATTGAGGCGTAGAAGTCTGATTACGAGAGTGAAGCTTACCTAGAAACAACGTCAGAGGGTCGGATACGGACCGGTTAATTCGGATACTTCAAACCTCTACTACATCTCACCCAGTGTCGATACATGGACGTATGGCAATCAATGCTTTACGTCAACCATGCGATTCACGAACGACGGAGTCGTACTCCCATAACTTTGACGTTGGGGCGTGCCTTGGGTATCTAGCTGGAGCACGTCTTGGTTGGTGTATGCCATAAGGAGACTCGTTATGGCCTCATCTCGCCACTCAATACCAGTAAGCACAGCTTCATCGACTAGGCCGCCTCGAAGTCCGGAGACATTTGATTCTCTACTGCGCCGTGAAGAGGCCGCCAATATCTTACAGAGCTATGAGCAGCTGAGTTGGTGGTCATTCAAGCGCTGTGAGGTATGTAAGGTCTCGACCTTTGTTTGATGATGAGATAATTCTGAAATGCTGTGTTGCGCTATCTTGACTGACTCGTCTACTCAGAGTCTGCTACAAACACGCATGCACTTCCAGAACATCGTTGCAGGCTACACTTCCGAGGATGAGCGTGCTCTTGTAGACTATGAAGAAGATAAGACACCACGCAAGTTGAAAGAGGGCAACAGGAAATCAAGCAAAACGATAGAGGCAGCGATCACAAATCCTGGCGTTGGACCCAGTGAGAGCAGATCAATAGCGCATGGTAAGAAGAGGAAAAGTGGAGGCTGAAGACGTGAGTTTGGAACAAGGGGCGAGTGCTGCTGTAAGCTCTTTGCATCACTGTTCGTACGGTTTCGGATCTTGACTGCATATTTCAGAGGACGATGCTATGATGATCCCTTGGCTACTCTCTGTTCCAGACTCTTCATTACTATGTCAAATGCCCATTGCAAGCATTTCGAAAGGTCAGTTTGCAATTCTTTGGGGCCAACCTTGATGTCCAGCTTGCTTGCCACATCCTCATTGATATTACCTTCCACATCGCCCTCCTCAAACAGGAATTTGTGATCGTGCACATAGTTTGGCCAAACAACTTTATCCACATACCCAGGTGGGTCTTCCCAGAAACCCTCCAGAGTTACATAGCCACTCCTTGCCTCCCTCCGCTGCTTCGTTGTGGCGTAGTCTGTTCGGAGGAAGAGCTTAACGTCAAATTCATCGCGAATGCTCTGCATATCTTCGGAGTACAATAGAAATCCGTCGATGATAGCTATAGGGGGTACGTCCTGGAACATCCAATGGCTTGCTCTCCATCGCAGATCCTCTATCAATGATGAATCCACGTCAACTTTGCCTACGCTATTCTTGTCCTCCTTGGAGTGGAAATTAGGGGGAATGCTGCCAGTCTTGCGAATGAATGTCAAGGTGTTCTCGAGTTGAGCAAGATCAATTGACTCTAAACAATCCCAGTCGGCAAGATCTGTTCCAGGATGCTTGGGGATCTCGGCATCAGTTTTGTAGAAATCGTCTTCGTGTAACAGGAAGACATTGGGAAAGATGTCCCGCAATAGTCGAGCAATTGTGGTCTTGCCAGAGGATGAGGGCCCCGATATACCAACAAGTAAAACATTATCGTCCCGCATTTTGCATTCGAGTAAGATTGCTCTCTCCCTTATACTCTGAAATTGCTCAGATGTTGCGTGAGTCAAGTGAAGGTCTTGCAGCTGGGATTATGATGTGAGCTGTGTGTATGTTCTTAAGCATTTTCTGGCGTCATTGCTTATCAATGGAGGTATTTGATGTGTTATTGACCACCTCCCCGATTATGTTGCCTCCAAACGAAGCAATATCCGGATCACGTGCACGTTCTAGCAGAACAGCATGACGCTAGTGGCAGTGAAAGCAGCAATCTTCAGACCTCACCAACTTTCTGGCGACGCGACACGTTCAAGGTTCACACTTTCTCCATCCCGTTCACCTCCTCAACTTGAACACCTTCTTCAATTACCTGTGCTACATCCAAGTTTCTCGTGACATCGCCCGTCTCACGCCATCATGGCGCAGCCGCAACCAGACATCTCGCAAATCCTTGCTGCACTAGGTGCTGCACAAAATGCCAATGGCACACCACAACAACAACTCACGCCTCAAGCACCACCGCCGGGCTATCCTCCCATGGGCCTTCCTGTACCGCCCCACAGTGCGCCTCCGCCTGGGGTTGGATATCTCCCACCACCATCGACCACAGGCAGTGTAGATCTCAGCGCAATTAAGCCGGTGAATTCTGGCTCTGTCAGTATTGCAGAGGCGATAGCCAAGGCCAGAAGCATCGCTGCCGACCGAGGAGTATCATCATACGATGCCCGATCAGGTAGGTTCTCTAACGCGCTGTTCGATCCATTAGTCCTCAGCAGTACGTTGACTGTCGTAGCTCCACGTAAAGATCCACGCCTAGCCGACCGCGACTACCAGCGCTCTCGTTCCCGCTCCCCACCTCGACGGGAGAGCTATAACGACAACCCATATCGTGATGAACGCCGCGAAGACAATCGTCGGAGCAACTACCGCCGCTCGCCATCACCCGATCGCAATGCCCGCGGTTCGCAGCAACAAAGCTTCCGCCAGAACGAAAGCGATGTGGAGACCATCCATGTGAAGTCGGCGCTTGTCGGACTTATCATTGGTCGCAACGGAGAGAACCTGCGCAAGGTGGAGTCTGAGTCAGGTGCGAGAGTGCAGTTCATTCAGGCAAAGGACTCACGCCAGGTAGAGAGACAGTGCACTATCACTGGAACAGCCCGAGCTCGAGAAGACGCCAAGGCTGCAATTTTCGCCATCATTGATGACGGCCAAGGACTGTCAAACAATAACCCCGATAAAGGGGGCTATACCGCTGGTATGCCTGGCAGGGCGAAGGTGAACCTTCCTGCTCTACGTGAAGGTGAGGCTAGCTCGCAGATTATGGTGCCAGACAAGACCGTGGGCCTTATCATTGGACGAGGCGGCGAGACGATCAAAGACTTGCAAGAGCGAAGTGGGTGCCATGTGAATATTGTGGGCGAGAATAAGAGCCAGAACGGTCTTCGTCCCGTCAATCTCATTGGAAGTCCGGAAGCGACCGCCAAGGCGAAACAGCTCATACTGGAGATTGTGGAGAGCGACAGCCGAGGATCGGGATCGAACGCACAGCCAGCTGGACGCGATCGTGGCTTCCAAGACCCATACGCTGCCCAGAGTGGCGCAATTGGCGGTGTTGGTGGCGGTGGAAGTGTCGACAAAACCATTCATGTGCCATCTGAGGCTGTCGGCATGATCATCGGAAAGGGTGGTGAGACTATCAAGGACATGCAAAGGACTACCGGCTGCAAGATCAACGTGAACCAACCACAACGTCCGGACGTCACGCGCCAAATTGATCTTTCCGGTACACCACAAGCGATGGCTGAAGCTGAGCGTATCATCTGGGAGAAAGTCGAAACTGTCCAGCAGCGGGATGCCGCTGGTGGCCGTGGCCGTGGTGCAGGAGGACGTAACGAACAAGGTGGAAATAATGGATACTCACAACAGCAGCCTGCCTCTGGATATGGTGGTGGATATGCTGGGCAGCAGTATGGAGCTGCCCAGCCCCAAGCACCACCGCAGATGCCCGCCTTCCAAATGCCTGTTGCTACGCCTGCAACGGCTCAGCCTGCTGCTGACCAAAATGCAGCCGACCCGTATGCTGCGTATGGCGGTCAAGCTGCTTGGTATGCGCATTGGTACGCGCAACAAATGGCACAACTCCAACAGCAGGGTGCTAACCCAGGTGGTGCCCCCGGAACCCAGTAAAACTGCTGCCGCGATCACCAACGCGATGTGCAGAAGCAGCGTGCATGCCGTGACGATGTGCCATCTCGACTGGAAACTGCTCTTGACACTGTCGCCCGTCTTTCTCGTACTGCATCGTCCTTAGGCTGATGACATGACCGTGCGCGTTTGGTGATGATGATCGCTTGCTCTTGGATGTCAGTAATTCCTGATCCACGTGTCTACTGCTGCTGTTGCCGTGCCTGGACACTGCAAACCATCGTCCTGCTGTTCCTCTTGCTGCAGTCTGGAAAGCTGATCTCGTTGTGACACCACTGTGGTTCGGTGACATGGCACATCGATGTGCAGCCATGTGTTGTTACTGGTGATGACGATGACAACAACCAGACAATCAAGACCGTACTTCTGTGCATCACGCAGGAACACTTGAAGATGATTCAAAAGTGCATGTCTTCTGGAGATGTCTCCCAGGTCTAGCTCGACTGTCTCTGTTGTTGTGGAGGTCTTGGTGGAGATATTGCTGTCACTGCCGATGTCCACTGCGCTTCAGTGCTTGTACTTCGATTGGGAAGTTAGTTGCCTCTGTGGACCGCGTCATATCGACAATTCTCTCTGGTCACCCGTGCTGGTACAGAAACAACAAATACTCCAAAGCGGATTGGCCAGCATCAAGCTGCAATTGGGTGAGTCTCTGAACATCACTACCTTATTCTCTTCGAGCAAAGCCATGGTGCTTTTCGAGCTGGGCAAGGGCAAGGGCAAATGTAAATTTCTTTCTCTGCTTCTTGTATAGGTACTTCCTCTATCTGTGAGAGAAAACTCTTCCAGTCTGACTCACACAAGAAAACACTCTCCACCCTATATAGCACTTAATCACTTTCAAACCGGCTCAGAGATGTGCCGCACATCTCCAGCTACAAATGTCCACTTCGCCACATACACCTGAGGAGGAAATAAGAACCCACATCATCTCCCATCCCCTGATAAGTCTCTGCCAAACTTTCTGTATGCCATCCTAACCAACATGATGATGTATGGATATCTGGAGTTAAGGTAGCTATACCATTCTTCGAGAGATGGACAGTAGCCGGGCAAGGTATCAATCTCAAACTCCAACATATAAGCGACCTAGCACGATATAAAGTCCGATATTAATGGCAGGTAGGTCATGTATGCTGAATACAACAGGTCATCTATCTAATAATCTATCTAATCTACCCATCTGGACTTCAGCTCATCACAAGCGATGCACAGAACCATCCCTCTTCTCTACCGTCATGATAATGTTCTTCTATACCTCAGGTAAGACCAAGAGCGGAGGGATAAAAGGGATAACAATCAGGCCCGAGCTGCCTTTCTTCCTCAGCGATACAGGAATCGTGTACGTTCGATGGGGTAACGACAACGAACCCCGAGCAGCGAAAGCTCGATGACCAAGAATAGATGCTCACGAGCTATGTTTCTCGACTTGGGCGCATGTCTCGTCATGGTGTAGGTGCAGAAGGAGCGCCAGAACGCCTGATGCTTGAAATGCCGAAGTTACTCATAGGTATTGCGTAGGTGGGAAACAATATGCCAACAGTGGTCAGAAGCAGAACGGGCGGGTATCCCGAGAAGCGATCCAGTACAAAGCAGCCGTTCAATCATGAAAGAGCACATCATGCAATGCGTTCCCGTCAATCATCAAAGCGGACACGCTCTATACTCAATGCTCGTCATCAGCACCATCGTTCTGCGCTGCCAGCTCGTCTGCCTGCTCGACGCTCTCATTCGTCTTGATGCGCTGGAGCTGGTCTTGCACGTATCGATTGATGGGGTCGTCTGGATCGTCTTCAGGCCGGGGCTTGCCGTTGCTGGCATCACCGTCGTCCTTGTAGATCGACCACGAGCGGCTGGGGGCACGGCTGGCCTGGCCGTCAGCGTCGTCGCCATCGGCATCGTTGTCACCGTTGGTGCTGTTCCAGTCGCTTCTAGCGCCGATGGAGCGAGTGCGCGTCACGGAGCGCTTGAGACCGGTCGGTCGCCGCTCGCCGAGTGATTCGCGACGCTGGCGGGAGAAGACGTCGTCGAAGTAGTGGGAAGCTGCGCCGGCGGGTGTGCGAGGGGTCTGCGGTAGACGGCAGTTGATGCTGAAGAATGTTAGCCATAAACTGCATCAGCACAAGAACCAACAAAACTTACCCAGTGTCATGAATCATCTTGGCCATGAGACCCGTCCAACCAGTCTGATGACTGGCACCAAGTCCGCGACCACTGTCGCCGTCGAAGAATTCGTAGAACCATAGGTAGTCCTTCCAGTGCGGGTCGTTGTTGAGCATGGTGTCGCCATCATGGATAGCACGTGCGCCACTCTCGTCACTAGCCATGAGATGTTGCAATCGGTGCTGGATCTCCTCGGCAACATGTCCAAGATGCATGTAGTCTCCGGATCCCGTGGGACATTCCACTTTGAAGGTGTTGCCGTAGAACATGTAGAAGCGCAGTAATGACTCGATGAGCAGGAAATTGACGGCGATCCACACCGGACCACGCCAGTTGCTGTTGCCACCAAACAGCCCACTGTCCGAATCACCCGGAACGTAGCTGACCGAGTATGTCTGGCCGTTGACGTCCATCGATACAGGGTGCTCCTTGTGGTATTTCGACAAAGAGCGGATGCCGTGTTCACTCAAAAACTCCTTCGGATCCAGCATATACTTCAGGATTGAGCGAAGGCGGTCTTCATTGACGAGGGACAACAGCAGTCGCTCGTCCTTGCCACGCTTCTTCATGCTGGCCATGTTGCGTTCCGCCACGTTATGTCGATTCTTGACGAACCAATTGACCCGCTCCTTGAACTTGGGGAAACGGTTAATGACCTGTGGTTCCAGCGTGAGCGTGGCGTACATGGGGATGAGGCCAACCAGCGACCTGATAGGCATCTGGTGCGTCCAGCCGCCACCCCACGTGATGGCGTCGTAATAGAAGCCGTCCTCGTCGTTCCACAAAGACTTCTCCTCGGAGCCTTTGCGATATTGCATGGCGTCGGAAATTAAGATGAAATGCTCAAAGAATTTCGATGCGATGTCTTCGTAAATGCGGCGATGCTTTGCGAGCTCGAGAGCAATGTTGAGCATGCTCAAACAGTAGAATGCCATCCATCCGGTAGCATCAGCTTGTTCCAGAGTGCCACCAGTTGGCAGAGGGTCCGATCGGTTGAACAGACCAATGTTGTCCAAACCGAGGAAGCCGCCCTCGAACACGTTCTTCCCGTCAGCGTCCTTGCGGTTGCACCACCATGTGAAGTTCATGAGAAGTTTCTGGAACACACGCTCGAGAAAGTCCAAGTCTTCTCGTCCGTACATTTTGCGCTCGATTTTGAAAGTGCGGAATGTTGCCCAAGCATGGACGGGAGGATTTACATCCCCGAAATTCCATTCGTATGCAGGCAGCTGACCGTTGGGATGCATGTACCACTCGCGAGTGAACAAGTCAAGCTGCTTCTTGGCGAATTCGGGATCGATGATGGCGATGGGAATGCAGTGGAAAGCCGAGTCCCAGGCGGCGAAGAACGGGTATTCCCATGAATCAGGCATGGAGAGGATATCATCAAGGTGCATGTGCTTCCATTGAGAATTGCGGATAGTCTTTCTCTCGGGAGGTGGGGGAGGCATGGCCGGGTCACCGTTGGCCCATTGGTCCCAGATGAAGTGGTAGAACTGCTTGCACCATAGCATGCCAGAGAATGCTTGTCGTTGAATGTTACGAAGGTCGTCTGACATCGGCATGGGGTTGATCTTGTAGTAGAACTCGTCGGCTTCGGCGAGACGTTTCTCCATGACTTCGTCAAAGGCTTCCTCGTCGAGGTATTCCTCCGTCTTCTTGGTGGAAACGCGGAAGCGCACGACAGCACAGTCTCCAGGGGCGACACCCTTGCCTTGGTTGAAAGCATACCAGGCAGCGCTCTTGGTTCCCGTCTTGGCCGGATTGACAGCCTTCTTGTCACCCTTGATCACACGCTTGTGGAAGGCATCCTTGACGTAAGGAGTCTTGTTGGACTTTGCACCCCACAACTCGACCTCATTGCTGTCGTTGTCGGTAAACAGCAGCTCCGGCGTGATATCGTCCTGGTTGCCGCAGCTATTGGGAGACGGGGAGCATTGGAAGTAGCGCTTGCCAAGGTCGCGATGGTCCACCTCAGCGCTCAAGTCCGAGTCCTGGGTGATGCTTGGCTTATAGTCATCGTGACCCCAAGCCCACGTATTTCTGAACCACACATGCGGAAGGATGTGGAGTTTTGCGTGAGCAGGGCCACGATTGTAGCAAGTGACACGGAACAGCAGCTCGTCCGGGTCATCGGCCTCCTTTGCGGTCTCGATAAAGCAGTCCCAGTACTTGCCATCCTTGAAGATGCCCGTGTCCAACAGATTGTACTCTCGCTCCTTTCGCGACCTCCGGGCATTCTCTTTGATGATGTCTTCGTATGGGAAAGCTTCCTGCGGCAGCTTGTACAGGAATTTCATGTACGAGTGGGAGGGGGTGTTGTCGAGGTGAAAATGGGCCTCCTTGATCGATTCGCCGTGCACACCTTGTGGGTTGGAGAGACCGAAGAGACGTTCTTTGAGGTGACCACTAATCAAGCATTGCTCAGCACATATATCACGACTCGGGCATAAGCGGGATGTTGCGGCACTCACTCTTTCTCGTTCCAAAAGGCAAAGGCAATGTTCAGACGACCATGGGTGTCGGAGACACCAGCAATACCGTCTTCACCCCATCGAAAGGTGCGGCTGCGGGCCATGTCGTAGGTGAAGTTGGCCCAGGCATTGCCATCAGCTCTGCAACCACAGCGGTCAGCCCAAGATTCCACACTGCTCACCACATTCAGACAAGAATGCAAACTCACGAGTAGTCCTCGCGGACCGTGGCCCATTGCCGTTCGGCAACATACGGTCCCCACTTCTTCCAGTACTTGGTACGGTCCTTGTCCTCTCGCAAACGCGACTCTTCCGCACTCAGCACATCTTGCTTGTCAACGATGACCATGATTCGAGTAAGCTCCGAATCAAGTAGGCCGTCACGTGTGTTGTAATCGTACTGCCAATGACCGCACGGAACTGCTTATCGGAGATTTTCGAAGCCCGGAGAAAGCGATAAACGGAGGGAAAGATGCAAAGAGCGGTGATAGGATCCCCCGTGTGTATAGAACTGCTTGGGCCCAAAGACGCAACGAATGAACGAGGCCGAGGGATAGATGCTGCTTGCTGCTGAATGTTCGATACCGAGGGAGAGAGCGGAAGGGAGCAATGCACGAGTCGAAAAGATAAACGTTAAGACTGTGGATGCGGACAGAGCGGAGTGGAGAGGATGGAGATTGTCGGAGAGGACGAGAGAGAAGAAAGAGAGGCGGGGCGATAAAGATACGGCAGGTACCCAACAACAACAACAGCAGTCTCGAGGAAGGATAGATACAGTAAGGTAGTAGGTGAGAGGGCCAGACACAGCAGGAGGAGGAGGAGGTGAAGTAAGGTGAGGTAAAGTCAAGCAGCAGTCACAGTTGAGGTCACCATAGCTCGAAATGTCTGGTCGGCAGCAGAAAAAGGTCAAGCGGCATATGGCAGAAGCGGGACGATGAGGTATGAGGCTCTGGGGCTGTCTGGAGTCGGGTGCCTGAGCACATGTGAGAACCATTGAAAACCATGCCGCGGGAGAGGCGCCCGATTGTCTTTTTGGGCTGCCGGGGCCAGTCGGCTCATCTGGCTCACGATTCGACCATCTCTCAACCAATTCTGGTCGTTGACATGTAGACTTGGACTGCTCACCGCCCTCGTGGTATCGACGCTCTGATAACGGTACGTGTAATTGCCGACAGCTCGTCCATGCATATTTTACGTGTCTTTGATATGCTTTCCTTTTTGCATGTGGCATGATTGATGACATTACATCAGCAATAGGTTCATCATGTCTATCAACCCCGCTTCTCACACAATCGTCTCCCATTTACAAAACATAAAGTAAAGTTTATAGAGTGTTGTGGTAACGTTATGAAACAATACTAAAACTGTCTTTAAACCATTGTCTGTATTCGAGAAAAGTGAAATGCGTACATCGTCCCTCAATGCGCGCTTCCCCATTCATCAAACTTTTCCTACATGACACAACATGTGCACGGCGCACTTCATCATCAAACAATACATCATGATACGCTCTGTTCAATCGCTTCCCATGCAATGCCTTGCCATGCCCTGCCGTCCCCAACTCCTTTTCTGCGCCTACGCTTGCTGCTCAATGACCGACGTGGACGTCACGCTCGATCCATTCACAGCGCGAGGGCTACTGCGCTGAGATTCCTGCTTGGTGACGGAGCGTTCATCGCCGCTCTCGTCGTAGTTCTCATCCACCTCGATTTTCCGTGCGGCAGGTTCGAACACAGGAGCAGGCGGGGCTGGAGTGCTCTGCACTGGCGTCGGCTGGCGTGGCGGTTGCTGGAGCTGCGATGACTGCGGCTGTGGCTGCGAGTGTTGAGGGGCGGGAGGGGGAGGCGGTGGAGGTGCACGGTGCTCGGCCTGAGGAGGAGCAGACAAGCGTGGCGATGGTTGCACGATAGACCCCATGGGTGGGAGAGGGATGTGGTGGGCCGCGTCACTCGGGCGGTACGCCGAAGTGGGACGCGCCTCGTCCAACCGTCGCAGTTCTGACGGGCTGCGGTTGGGCGGCGTGGTCATCTTCTGATCTTGCGGCTGTAACTTGATCTCGTCAAGACGAGCACGACTGTCGTCCGTGGTCGGTTTCTTCACCGAGCGATGGTCGTCTTCCCACTCCCGTCCCCTCTTGTGAGGACCAGCACTTGGTGGTCGTTCGTCTCTCTCACGTGCTGCAGCATCTGCAGCGGTTTGCGCGGAGGTGGGAGGAGGCGCGCCACCAGCGATACTGTTAGGATGGCTGGCGTTCTCAAACGGACGGGGCTGATACGAAGCGCCACTGGGTGTGCCCAAAGGACGGAGTTCCGGAGGAGCGTCTCTCGGATACATCTGCAGCGGCGCCTGCGCGGCCGGCCCAAGTCCGTTGGACGGAGGTCCATTGATAGGTGCGCCAAATGGAAGGCGTGGCATCTCATGAGGTGGAGGACCTTGTTGCTGTGGTGCTTGCATTGGAGGCTGCTGGAGTGGTGCTGATTGGTACTGGGCTGTGGCAGCTTGGTGGATCTTCGGCGAGGGTGACAGTCCTCGGTGCGATGGCGGCAGCGGTCGCTGTGGCTGTTCTTGGTATCGTGGGATCTCTTGACGTGGACTTGGCTGTCTTGGTGGGCCGGGAGGTTGGTTTAGAGGCATGCGATCACGCTGATCGTACGGGTTCATTGGCTGAGGAGGTATTCCTTGGCTTTGCAGATCCGCAAGTCGGTTGCCACCCCAGTTATTGCCCGATTGCAAGAGCGGCGGCGGAGCAGGTCCGACCGGGGGAGGGTTCGCAGCCTGACCGTGCCATTGTGGTCCAGGTGGACCGCTTCCAAGTGTACCTGGCTGGTACGCCTGCGGATTGACATCTTGAGGTACAGGCTGCCCACTTTGACTTGGCAAACCTGCGGTGGATTGACCTTTCAACAGAGCGAGCCGAGCCTTGATGTGACCATTAGTTGGGTCAAGGTCAGCAGCGCGCGTGTAAGCATCGAGAGCGTCACTCGTCTGGTTGTTGCAGCTTTCGTACAGAGTGCCAAGATCGTACCACACTTCGGAGATGTTGGGGTTAAGGCGGATCGCGCGGCTGTAAGCGTCCAGGGCATCTCTATACTGGTTGATCTGGTAGTACAGCACACCGATGGAGCACCAGAATGTGGGGTTGCGGCCGTCACGGTAGACTGCTTGTTGATAGGCCTCGTAGGCTTTCGGGTATTTCTGTTGTGACATGTAACACCGGCCTAGCAGGTACCAGCTTTGTGCGTCGGTTTGGTCTGGTGGAGAAGGAATCAGCGATGGATCATCAAGTCGGCGAGTTCGTGTGTAACGTACCGGAATTGACGGATTTCTCAAGATACTCAATCGCTTGTTCTTGACTGCTGAAGCTTGTGCTCTGTTGGTGGTGTAACCAGCCAAGCTGTTGCAGCACTTTGGCGTGGTTTGGATCACGCTCCAAGACTCGCGTGTAAGCCGCTTTGGCGGAGTCGTACTGATGTTTTGTTAGTTTGGTGTTCGGTGATGTGTCTACACGCATTACTCACGTCTTTCTGTTGCTCATGGACATGACCAATCTGGAACCAGATATCCTCCTCACTCAATGGACGTGGCGGGTCATTGACGATGTATCGGAAGCACTAAACTTGTGGTCAGCTTCGTCTCGCGATTAGTTTCCGCAGAAGAGCTCACCTCGAGACTCTGTTGGAACTTCTGCTGTTGCTTGTAAATTATGCCAAGGCGGAAGTAGATCTCGTTGGCCTTCTCGAAACCGGGTTCCATGCGCATGACTTGGCTGAACGCCTCCTCAGCGTGCTCCAACGAGCCGTAGCGGTCGTAGAGGATGCCAATGCCGTACCACAGTTTCGGCTCCTTCGGATCTGGCAAGTGATACAGCGCTTGCTGGTAGGCCGAGTAGGCTTGTTGCAGGTCGTCCATCATCAGATAGCAGTGACCCAAGCTACTCCAGACCTCGCCGTTGCTGGGTTCGAGCTTGATGATCTGTCGGAGATATTCGACTGCGGAGGTGAACTGATCCTTGGATCGCAAGATGCACGAGATGGCAAGCATGGCCGGGACGGACCACTGATTGAAGCTCATGGCGCGCTCATATGCCTGGGTCGCACTGTCTAGCTCGCCCAGCTGTTCCGACAACGCACCGAGCTGCAGCCATACCCCTTCGTTGACCTGGGCGAACATCTGTGCGGTTGATGGTCGCCCGTGCGGAGGTTGTTGCGGTGGTGGTGGTGGAGGTGGTTGAAGTTGTTGTTGCGGTGGCATGGGCATACCTCCGTTGGGCGGTGGTCGCGGTGGTGGATAGTGTTGGGGCTGCGGAGCCAAGGGGCCGGAGGGCGAGTGTTGGGTTGTCATGATAGTGTGAGACGAGGCAGCTGCGATGGCGGAGCGCGGTCAGTCGGTGACGATGGACATGGCAGCAGTACATATATTCATGTTGGCTGCGACGATGAATGACATACCAGACTCGGCGCACAGGTCGCGACAAGCCTCTCTAGTGACTGTGCTCTATAGCGAAGAGGACGGATGAAGAGAGAGTGTTGAAGCAAACAAGAGCGCGCACGTGCAAGCAAAGGATGGGGTAGGCGTAACAGACGAAAGCGACATCCGATGAAGAAGGTCAGTGGCGATGATGTGGGGAGTAGTACTGCGGTAGTGGTGGTGGTCGGAGAATAATGGCGACAGGACCAGACCGATGCAGTTGACACGGTGGACAGAACGAGAAGAAGGAGGAAAGAGAAGAGCGCGAGGGACGATCGGGGCTGGGAACAGCGTATCTCGAGGCGGATTCATGGGTAAGGGTTAGAAGAGAGCGCTAGTGCCAAGAGGCGACGGTGCAGCAGATGGAGAGCGACCGCTTCGGCGCATCATCCCTACCTGTACCAGACGGTACCAGCCTCATGTACCTTTGCCTTATCGATGCTGCATGCACGCACTGTTTGTTACATATATCATTCCTTTGAACAGCCTGAATGATCGAATGCACACGTATGCACTGAGCAATGTATTGATGAGGGACCAGGTTCCCATCAGCACACCACGTACAACCTAAGACATTGCACTGTAGATGTACTGTAAGGTAAGGTGGTGGAAGATCAAGGCGAGCGTGAGTGCAACAGACGCTAGCATCCCGGCAAACGAACTCGTGGCGGGCACGGGCGGGCCGCCTAGGGATCCACATCCTGCCATCCACGGGCCACGCCATCTCTTTTCACACGTCCCACACGCTTCAGCTGCTTTGCCGCGCGCCCCACCTTTTGACACACCATCTCGGGATCTAGCCTAGTCGTGATCCTGAGCATCATATTTAGCGACTGTCGATGTATCTCGACATGTCTTTCTCACCTGACTGGTCCAGCCTATACATCATGTACAGCTTGCCTTATCTCTCGTTCCGTTGCTCGTCTCTGTCTGTTCTACCTTCATCGCCCTTTCATAGGTCGTCCACGATGCATCTCTCAAGCTGCCGCCCAGATGTCTTCAGCCTCAAGCCGCAGCGCCGGTATGTGATGCGACTGAAACACGTCAACGGCTCAACCGAAAATAGCGAGCAACGCATATAACGCTTTCTCAACTGCTCACACCACAACGGCGCACCATCCTTCACCTCAAAAACGGACATTCCGACCGCCCAAACCTGGTCGATGCCAACCTTGAACATCCGACTTTTTCCACCTGTCTCACCCTCCCCAACGTCAGCCTCAGATTGGCGCAGATCCCCAGCACCCCATCCACGCTAGAAGCGCCCCGACAACGTTCCTGACGCCTTCTGATGGTGCTGCATGGGAGGGGGGGCCGACCGCTATCTCAGGTCTCTCATGCGCCGTCAGCTATGCATGAAACCTTGTTCTGCCTCGACGTGCTAGACGAGACCCACGGCCGAGGCTCTTCTTCTCGACCATCGCCCGGATCTCCCGAGGATGCGCGATTCCCTTACCTCATCCACGGCTCCTATGTCACCTTACCATTCTAGCGTGCCGTATGTTGCGTGACAGCCTTTTTGGCTCCCACCTCTCTCCCGAACTCTGGCACCCACTCTCTTTAATCTCCACACGCCTCGCCGCCAGCAGACCCACCCACGCTCTCGCATGCACCCGGCCCGAAACATTCGATGCTCCGGACGTCATCCGACAGCTCCTGCATGCATGTGTCACCCTCTTCGTACATGTACCGTATGCAGCTTCGACATATGATCACATGTATATTCATGCACCCAGTGCGGTAGTTCGTAACATCACCGCAGGGGAAATGAAACAGCATGTCCACCAAGATAATCACTGACCATCAGGTACTGGTGTCTCTACATGTTCACCAGTGTCCGCGTTGCCGCTATTCGGCTTGCTCCACGGCCCCAGCGTGTCTCGAAACACCTCCTCCTCAGTGCCCCTACATAAACTGTCCCAGCTCAGCCATTGCTGGCCTTCCTCCTCGCTATATCCCCATGCACCAATTTCTCTGGTCATCGCGTCTAGCATCTTCCTCATCTCTGCGTGATACCACATCCGATCCCATACATCATGCCGCATCCTTTTAAAGCCGTTCATGTGGATGATGGCCGGGATACTGCCGGTGTACAAGTTGGAATATAACGGCACCTCCTGCCAATCGTGCACAAGAGCAGCCCCTTCCTCTCCAAGGCCTGGTGGCCTTCCTGCCTGATCGGGCAGCAGAGCGAACGGCCGCGAGCTGTTCGCCACATCCAGCGGCAGCGTCGAAATGCTCGGAGTGCTATGCCCAAACGTCACTTGGGTCTCGCGCGTCTTTTCAGCGTCTCCAAGCACCAGCCAATGCCCGTCCCATTCAGATAATACCGTCGACTGCGAGATCTCCAGGCTATAGTCGAGCCCGAGCCCGAATTCATACGATCGTCCTGGTTCAATACGCACGTCGTTGCGTGCCGCCGCATCGCTCCGCAATGGAAGGCTCGCGAGATCCCAACACATCTCCAACATAGTCCACCACTCGTTCCCCCAACGTCCGATGCTTCCGCCGCATCATATCGCGGTACACGTTCTGCTCGCCCAAAATCTCCGCGAAGATGGCCTGGTCGCTCCCGGTATGGTCCATCGTGACGATTTTCTCCTGCGCCCGGCGGTACATGGTCTGCATGGCGTGGGCGTGGCCGATCATGACGCCCGAACACAGAAAGTGCGGGCGGAAGTGCATGGGGAGATGCCAATACGGGTCCATCACGTCTGTGTCCGCGCCGTACAGATCGGGAGCGAGCGGCGACTCCAGCTGGCCGTAGCATCCGATGTCGTCTGGCGACAAGGCTTGGTTTGGTCCGCAGTTCTTCTCGGCTCCAAAGATGATGCTGTGCGTGACGTGCTCGGCCGCAAACGCCCGCGCGCCCATGGTGGTCTTCGTCCGGGCATGCAGCGAGGCGCTGATCGACCGATACCGTGCGCGAATGACCTCGGGAGGAAGCTGGAACCAGCTGTCGTACCCATCCACGGCCAGGATCAGATCGTACTTGGCGTTGGACGGCAGCGATTCCAGGAAGCTCGCCACACCGGTGATCTTACCGATGTGCGACCCGTTGGCCCGCCAGGGGGTGTGCGTGAACTGCTGGCCCCAATTGATCAGCACCGGGGCGCTGAAGTTGAGCACCGACAGCGAGAGGATGCTCTTGCACAGCTCGGCGTTCGACATGGTCGCCGGGAGCAGGACATGTATCGGCGGGTCTTCCAGCTCGAAGCCGTTTTTGCTCGGGAGTCGTAGTGCATCGGATGGGATGCGGAGATGTGAGATCTAAGCATTGGCTGTTAGGACATGTTCGATGCTGAGTAGGTATGGTATATATACACACATGTTGCGTCGGCAAGAAATTGAGAAAGAGCAAAAAAACGCAGAGGCTGATCATCAGTTTCGAGGACGGCGGTCGTCGCAGGTGCAGAGCACGCTTCATCACTGGCTGTATCATCGTCGTCAGGGCCAGCATGCCCGAATCTCTCAGGTATATTTGTATATCGGTAGGTAGGTAAGTCGGAGATTAGTGAAAGTCGGGTATAGATCCAGAGGAAGTAAATCAAGAAGACTGCAATAACAAGGCAGATAAGGATAGACAATAAGAAGCAGGATGATACCGCTTGAACAGGTACGCTCCCTTGCGAAGAAACGAACAGAGCGAAATCACGCCCTTACAGGAAAAGAATGAGGTACAGATAGAAAGGATAGACGATAAGCGAAGGTAGGTAGGTAAGTGATAGTGATGAGGTGAAGATGTCCATAAGGTCTACATCTAAGGTAGGTATAGACACCATACGAAGAAATTCTACATCCCTACTCTCCAAACATCGAGACCACACCAGGGGGTCCCTCTACTCTGGTTTTCCCTTGACTCGTTGAGGTAATGTGGCGCTTTTCGATAGAAGGGCTAGAAGGCCGCAAAGGGCAGGGCAGTTGAAGGTCGCGGTATTTGCCATTAGGTATCGATGGATTCTGTTCCACTCTAGCCGAGACGCACGTACGCGCGCGACCCCCTTTTTAGAGGTTGCCACGCCTAGCACGCCTGGCATATCTTGGCCGCGCGCGCCACGCGACGACACGATACGATACAGTTAGGTAGGGGAAAGCCCCGAGTTGGCGTGTCGGCTAAATGTATGGATGCTTTTGGTCGCTTACATAGATATATACATGAATGTGATCTCACCTTGCTGACTGCCTATCAGGCTGTTAGTTGTCTTTGCCATACTACGGTATTTACAGCATTGCCACGGCATACTACACAGTACAACACAGTACAGTAATTCCGCTTGTAAGCCGGGCCGCTGTAAGTTCGCTCTAGTTCCCACGTTATGAACTTGAAGGTATATGTACGTGAAGTATATAGGATCTACACGGCTAGCTTGATGATATACAGCAGTGTCCGGTTGAAATAGTATTTCTTTGTCTATGAAACTCGTCTGCAGAATCCTTGCGCAATACGGCTGTTGAGTTTGAAGTCAAAGTGCTGCTGGCAAACGATGAGGAGGATACACATCTTGAAAATGAGACAGGATGCTTCTTGATGCTGATGTAAATATCGAGTTGGACAATAGACTCAGCGCAGAATCCAGGATCCAGAATGGAGGGTAAGTAGGTGAGAAGCCACCGCTTGTGGATAGATGTCCCTGTGTTTCTTTGAGGTCTTAAAATATTCGAATAGCGCGTAGGACAGGAAAGAGGCATACAGTACACCTGTAGCTCATGCATTTATCTCTAATATTCAATAAACATGTATGTCTTCAATCCTGATACGAATATCTCTATTACCAATGAAATTGTCTGATGCCGATTTGCTCTCGATGGGTCTCTCAGGTAATGTGTGGTCGCGGCTGTGTGAGGTATTGTTGGATCCGGCCTTTCTCTGGCTTGCGTGTAGCCACGCTGCATCTCCCTGCCAATCCGCACATGAACAAAACATCACGCACGCACTGAAAAGACAAGGACAAGGTATTTAGGCAAGCTATGGTTTTTCCCCACCTTCAACGCCCGACGGGCTCAGGAAACGATTCGGAATATAGCGCCCCAGCACACAACAACCACGCGACCGAGTCTCACGAAGAGAACTCAAGATCGGCGGCGGAAGCGGCTTCTTGCTCTGAGATCTGTCGACCGGATGTACTCAACGGATCAAAAGCTCCCATGGTCGTCGAAAACGCCGCAGCAATCAACCGAGCAATGCGCGCACGCATGTCAGGATCGCTGGGCACAGATCTATGTGAAGAGAGAAGAGAAGGAGATTTCTCGCTGGACAGAGGAAATTTTGAAGTAGGAGGTTGACGCACAGGGCGCGCTAGGACGGATGGGGAAGGGCCCGGTGTAACACTTCACATGCACGGCATGACATCTCGCGCCTCTGCTTGTCTGCCACTGAACACCTTTCGCTGTACCGAAAGATTTCTTTCTGGTCTTGTAACATCTGCGAATCTGCAAGCATGGACGCCGCCGCGATCGAACAGATGAACAAGGTCCGAGTGTCCTTGGGCATGGCGCCACTGCCTGTGCCTGGGAAAGACTCTGGACCCCAGTTCAAGCAGGACGCTGGGAGCGATAGTGACGAGGATGACAAACTCAGCACACTCGATAAGCGTCAGGCACTCGCTGGCAGTAATTGGCAGCAGCTAGAGACAGAAAGGCAGGACAAGATCGAGCGCCAGAAGCGCAAGGATGCTGCGAAAAAGGCTCGCGACGCGGCGCAACGTTTCGCCAAGCTAGAAGGTAAAGGTCTTGGAGAAGCCGATGATGCCGACGAGGTAGACACGCGGACGTGGTTGTTACAGCAGAAGAAACGGCAGAAGAAGATTGAGAAACAGCGGCAGAAGCTTGAAGAAGAACTGGCGGCGCGAGAGCAACAGGTTGAATATACGTCGAAAGACCTCGCGGGTGTAAAAGTTGGACATGAAGTGAACCAGTTTGATGAAATCACCGGCGAGCAAATCCTGACCCTCAAGGATGCAGAAATCGGCGAGGACAGTGAGGATGACGAGCTCGAGAATGCGGACCTCAAAGCACAAGAGAAACTGCAGGAGAAGCTTGCGCTTAAAGTCAAGAAGCCCGACTATGATCCGACTGATGAAGATCCGGAGAGAGGTCTGCTTTCAAAGTATGACGAGGAGATCGATGGGAAGAAGAAAAAGGTCTTCCGACTTGACGGACAGGGTACATCGAACGAAGCAACACAGGAACGGATTCAGCAGGCAAAAGAATCTCAGAGGAATAAAGGCGTCAAAATCAGCTTGGATATGTTAAAGGATGATGCGCCTATCTCGGACTATGTAGACCCTGCGACAATAAAGATGAAGAAGCCAAAGAAGAGCAAGAAGGAGAAAAAGACACGCCAAAAAGCTGTAGACGAGGATGATATCTTTCCTGTTGGTGCCGCTGCCACCCAAGCCGACCACGACGGTATGGAGATCGATAGTGGTGCAGCCCCCGGAGCAGATAACGACAGCAAGAAAAGACCTCATGACTTTGACGACGATGACGATTTGCAAGCAAAATTGGCCCAACAAAGACGTCAGGCTTTGAAGAAGCGAAAGAAAATGGACGCCGCAGAGCTTGCTAGACAACTACGTGATGAAATGCCGGTTGATGAGGAAGAACCAGAGGAAGGTGGGCTCGTCCTAGATGAGACGTCTGAGTTTGTGGCCAATCTCAAGAAACTCGAGGCGCCAGCGGATCGAGCCAATGGAACAGCACAGCCCCCGACGATCAAAGATGAGGACGAGGATGAAGACGGTGATGCACATATGCAGTCTTACGCTGACGCTGAAGAAGCTGAAGAACGTGCTGTACGAGGCAAACAGGAGACTACTTCCCACACAACAGATATGACAACCACCGGCCTCGAAGAAGAATCATCCATGAATGAGCAAGGTCTGGGCGCTTCCTTGGCCATGCTTCGGAAACGTGGACTCATCGATAACCCTGTTGCCGCAGATCTTGCACAGAAGGAACATGCACGGTCCGAGTTCTTGGCTTCCAAACAAGGGCTGATCGATGAGTACGATCGTCGCGCTCGCGAACAGCGTGACCATGATCGCAAATCCGGCAAACTGGATCGCATGAACAATCGGGATAGAGATGCCTACGCGCGCCAACAGAACGAGCAGAGAGAAGCATACATCGCGAGACTCTTGGCCGACAAGTTCAACCGCGAATATCGACCTGATATCAAACTCGAATACCACGATGAGTTCGGACGGCAAATGAACCAGAAAGAAGCCTTCAAGCATATGTCGCACATGTTCCACGGTAAAGGTAGCGGCAAGCTGAAGACGGAAAAGCGACTCAAGAAGATCGAGGACGAAAAGCGGGAGGAAGGTAAAGGTGTCCTTGGAGTTGGGGAAGGTGGTATGGCCGAGGTTCAGGGTAGAGAGGGTAGGAGGCAGAAGCAGGCCGGTGTTCGGCTGCAATGAGCGGCGAGACGACATTACTTCACGAAGGTTAGTATCGTCTACTACAAATACCGTCACATTGGAAAGATATTTACAGTACCTGCGTGCATAGAATCTCCAAGACCAGTCAGCTTCCGCTTATGCGACTGGCAAGTCCTGGTAAGTGAATGTTTCGCTTTCAGCCTTCTTGTGCTCTACATGGCTTGCACTGTGCTCTCAATCGTGATTCCCTGCTCATGCCATACTCCATGCCAACAAGAGCTTGACGTGGAACACCATCTTGCGATAGCCTTGCCTGGCAACGGTAAGTCTTCCTCCAGAGATGGAATTCGTGTGGTGAATCAAAGAACTTGAGGCCGACGCATGACCAACACGCTCTTTCGTAAGCATGAGCTGGTACCTTGCACATGCTCAGCGGTTGTATCGAGAACAGTCACACAGGCTATGATACCGTAATGCTGCTAGACCATAGGGTAGGTGAGTAAGTGTAAGTTGCACATACACAACATCCTTTTGTGGAGGCGACCTGTGATTATGCACCATCAAGAAGCAGTGTAGACACAGCAGGCGTTACTCGTAGATAGATCTGTCAACTACAAGAGATAGGTATTATGGAACTGAATGACTGAGGGCGGGAGAGACGACGTCCATGGGCGATGATCCAAGCGGTCTATTGAGCACTATAGCAAGAGTAGTATTATTCAATATCATCACCTTCACCCACTACCCTCGGTCTACCAGTGTGCTTATAGAGTCAATAGAGGCAAGCTACTGTAGTATTGTAGTTGGGAAGGCAGTGGCTGCGCACGGACGTTACAGTCCTAGTGAGGCCAACCAAGCCAAACGCGAAGGAGGCGCGCTCTCTCCTACACAATTCAACATCCATCGCTCAGCAGTAACTTGGTGAACGAATTTCAGCAACAACGTGCCCAGGAAGAAAGACTAAACCCAAATTACCTTGGAACTTCTATTTCGGACTTCTGCGCCCATCATGGCGCCGAGCTCTGCGAACCAACCCATCTATGCCAAGGACGAGAGAGTGCTCTGCTTTCACCATGAACTGCTCTATGAGGCCAAAGTCATGGACTCCAAGCCAAAGGACCCCAATGACCGGAAGGATGGCCACACCTACCGGATTCACTACAAGGGATGGAAAAACACGTAAGTTCAATGTCAGGGTGTCATGTATGGTTCAGCGAGATCTTCCCATCAATCGTTGCCTACCCTGCAATGCTGTGAATTTCCTCTGATGACAACCGCGCACCAACGTTTGCCAATGCAGCTTGCCCACTGTCGATGCGAATCCAGTAAGAACACTGTGCTGGCAAATGCAAGCAGTCAGGACAACCATGTGCTCACCCGTTTTGACCGCCGCGCACCTGCATCTCAATGTTTTTGAGTCTTTGACTGACACGTATCCCGCCACTTCAGATGGGACGACTGGGTGCCGCAAGAACGACTGCGCAAGTTCACTGACGAAAACAAGGAGTTGGCCTCAAATCTAAAGAAAGAAATGGACCAGCAGCGCCGTGCCACCATCCCGCCCGGTGCACGAGCGTCCATCAACCCATCCACGTCGAAACGGCGCCAACTGGGAAGTGACGTTGCTGGATCGAGTGCGAGAGGCAGTGAAGATCGCAGCTCTGCGGCTCCTCCGCCACCGCCTCATCATGCAAGGGGCACAAAGAGGGGTCGCGAGATCGAAGGGATTGACAAGGTATGCTGCTTTCCGCACTCTCGTTACTCTGTTGTCTGATCTGAGCACATGGCATGTTAGCGATGGGGAATGCTCCATGTGTTGATCCTTGCTACGTTCCTACTTCACTCTCAATCATTCTGCACAACGAGAGCCTCCTCCTTGATGGATTGCTCCCAGCATAGCCATTAAAGCGCAAAGCTCTAATTCTTCGTCGCACTTGAACTAAATACGCTGACCATGCCACGACGTAAACAGGAAGAAGAGTTTGCTCGTCGTCCGGCGGTACGTTTGTTCGTACCTGACCAACTCAAATCTATCCTCGTCGACGACTGGGAGAAGGTGACCAAAGAACAAAAGCTTGCATCAGTTCCTTCGAAAGTCCCAGCCTCACAATTCTTGGAAGAGTACGCCACAGCTGAACGTGCGAACCGTCGACCAGGCTCAGCAGACGCAGATATTCTGGAAGAATGTATCGCAGGTATCAAAGAGTACTTCAACAAAGCCCTAGGACGTATCCTGCTCTATCGCTTCGAACGGCAACAGTACCAAGAGATGCACAGGCTTGTCTCCCAAGGTCATGGCGACCACGCCGGCAAGGATCTGATTGACGTCTATGGCTGCGAACACCTCTTACGTCTATTCGGTACGACCGTCGTGCCCCACTCCTTATACTTCTTTCACTAATGTATGTAACAGTCTCCATGCCTGACCTGATTGCCCACACCAACATGGATGCTCAATCAGTCAGCCGCCTGCGCGAAGAGTTGAGCAAGATGATGCAATGGATGGCAAAGCGCATCGAAACTTACCTCAGTAGCGAGTACGAACATGCCGGGCAAGATTATCTCACCGACTCGAGAAGCGGAGCACCTTCTACATTTGTGTAGCTAGAGAGATCCTCAGTGCTGTCTGAAGGGTTAGACTTTTGGCACCTGTATCCTGCCAAGTATTAATGGCTAGCCGCAGAAAAATCCGCCAGTCAGGAGTTAGATGGGTGTTGGTATGCATAGAGCGCAGCACGTGTACCTGGATAATATGAGATTCTGTGGGACTAGCACTTGCATTGGGCTTGTCGAGCAACAGCTGATGTCTTGCCGGCCGCATCTTGACACTGCTGTAGCAGCTTATGGATGTGTATTTCTATAATTGAGATACACTGCCTTCACATAAATTAATAGTCATCTTCCTCTCTGCTGCCAATTTTCCGCCAATGCCATCCGCATCCTGACCCTTTGCACACATGCACCTGCTCGTTTAGTGCCCTGCCTTCGTTTTCTCTGCTGCTTTACTCTTCACCTCACACGTGATGAAGCGCACCAGCAACCCATCCCTCTTCAGGAGCGCCCAATCTGCCCGCAGGCCCAAAGGCCGCCTCTCGGTCCACTCTTCATGAAGTCCACCCAGCATCGCCTTCAGATCTCCTTCGAACGGCGCCAAATTCAATTCCGCAAGACAGGTCGGACATAACGCAAGACCGCACTTCTCCTGTTTCCCTGCTGCTCCGGTTGATTTTACGCACTCACTGGTAGCTAGGTTCGGACACAGTGAACACCAGCGCTCGCGGCGGGTGGTGTCCATTCGGTGTGCCGGGCGGAAGAGGTTCGTGAACGCACCTCCCACATCGAGCGTCGTAACATCAATTGGGATCAAGTGGTGCGTCGTGCACTTGATGGTGTTCAACCGACTAGTGGTACAGGAAACGCACATGCGCGTTGGCTCATGCAGGCTCGGTTTGAGCTCGATAAGCCCTCCTTTGGCTGGATCATCGTAGACGTCGATGACACGCAAGTGTCCAATACCAAGGATTGGGTAGGCGAAATGTATGGGTGAACAGAAATGGCAAGGCTGGCTCTCAGCAATAGACGCATTGGCTACATCATAGTTGAACGCAATCGGATGGCTGAGCTTGGTACTGATCTGCTTTATTTTGCTCTCTGGAGCTGGACTGATGGTTGGGGTGGGGTTCGCGATGATCTGTGTTGTCTTGTGCTCTGGAGCCGGGTTGCTGAGGGGGGCGAGCTTCCGTATCTTGGGAGGCGGTGTTGGGTTTGCGGAGACGGAAGCCCGCCGCTTCGTGGCGCTCTCAGGTCTGTTTCTCGAGACAGGCTGAGTTTCCACACATTTAGTCTGGGTCGACTTCTTGGTATGCCCGGTGAACAGCTGTTTCAAACAGATCTCGTGGTTTATCTGACAAGATACACACTCTTCCTCTTCTACATTACCCATGAATGAGCACTGTCTACCAGCTTCGTTACAACTCTTACAGCTGTACATAAGCATCGGCGTGAAGACCCTCTGTTTTGGCAGAACAGCGGCATCTAGACCATTGTCGCAGAAGGCGGCAATTGCTGCTGCAGGTAAAGTAAGATTACGATCACAATCAATCCTTGGGCGCAAAAGACCTGTGAGTGGACCAGCCACACACCGAGACTTGTCGTATAAAACACAATTGACGCATGGTCCACTATGGTCGAGGGTGACCGCATATGAGCATGTCACTTTCCGTTTTGTGCACGCCTCACATGGTGCTTTATACGTCGGAGCTATGATCAGCTCGCACTCGGACTCCTTGGAAGAAGTACAGGCAGTGCATGGCCAATCGCGCTCATCGTCCAAGAGTGAGCAGCCTCCACCAAGCCGGAGACATTGTCGACAACCGCGGGCTGCAGGATGTCCTTCAAAGTGACCAAGTCGACCATGCTGATCGTTTAGATCTGCGAAGTTGACATTGCACTTGTCATCGACCGTGGTCTGAGTTTCACGTTTGCGTAAGCGGCGACTGCCGAAATCGTGTTCTATCTCAAGGTCAGTCGGTTGGGCAATTTCTTCCAACTTGATTCTGAACTCCTGCTTATCAGTGAATTTCAGCTCCACCATAAGCCTTGATATAGTCGACTCGGAGACACAATCCTCATTCGGCCCTTCACTGCAGCGATCACATGCAGGTGGCGCCTGTACCTTTGCTTGATGTTTCCGTTTCGGAGCTCGTCTGTTCAGGCGTCGGCTCTCTTCCACTGGGTCGTAGTCGCCCGTTTCGTCCTTGTCTATCCAAGTGCTCATGACGCCATTATCATAAATACGAGTCTGTGGCCGCAGTTCGTACTTGGTATGATACAAGGTGTCCTCATCCGACTCATTGTTTGATTCATCCACCAACTCTCCTTCTAAAAGATCCGCATCGCAGGGTATGTGCTCCATTGGTGTCGCAGCACTGTCGTCTTGCGTCTGACTGGGCATATCCAGCATATAACCGTTATCCGTCGGGATTAGAGAGTCATCTGTGAGGCTGATCATTGGCCATGTCTTCTCGAGTCCAATTGTATTAGCATCATCCATCCCTGTAACACATGAGTCCAACAAGGACGTTGCACTTGCTTCTCGTGCAGAGTTCGGTTCAAGAAGATCGAGTGCCCTGCGTGCGTTAGATGCTCTTCTCCCAATGACCCAAAGTTTCAACGAACATGTCGCAGCTCGCCAGTGGTTAGGGTGTAGAGCGTAGCCGGGATGCCGACGAATGGTCAAGTCGTGGAGTACAATACGGATTGCTCAATGCCGTGTCCGCTCAAAGCCTAGAGCTTCGTCAGGTAAGGAGAGAAGCTGGAAATAGAGGACCCGTTGCTCTGGCCCATGTTAGAGTAGTCGTTCATCTTGGTGTGGACGATTCTTACTTGCTGGTGTCGGTCAGGTCGATTCATTTAGGGTCGATCGGTAAAATGGTGCTATGATTCCCAAATTTCTCTCCAATTTTGAGTCTTTGGTAAGTTCTCTACAATCCGTTGTCGAGAGTGCTGGTACGAAGGATCAGTCATCCTCTCACTATGTTGTGTTGATCGGCATTAGTGTAACACACGACAAGGCTTTCTGTCGCTATGACAGAATGAAGTAATACTGCGGACTGGAAATCAGAAGTTTTAATAAGTTGTATTGTGAAGATGTATTTGCTTCATATTCCGAGGGCTTTGCTTAAGACGCATGAGTGAGGTTCGTGGCCAATTATCCCAAATGCTCGTTCACTTCCTGCCAGTTTAAGGCACTATACTCTTCCTCGGGGCTCCTGTTTTCCAGTGTCACCGAGGTCATCTGATAGCGATATCTCATGTCCTGATCCACCGCGAGCCTGATGGTGTGGACGAGTGAATATCTGCTGATTTCCACATGATATACCAGGTGTGGGTGCTCAGCTTCATTGACGGCCGATGACATTCGCTTCTTATACCTGAGGGAGCACATGCATCATACATATCCCAGTAAAAGGTATTTCGCCTCCAGCTAAGGGTGTACATGAGCACGATGTTGTTCCGCCTGATCATGATCAAGGATGAGGTTGTGAGATGCGGTCGAGGTCACAACGTAAGTGCACAGACCACCTCGAACCGAAATCTTCTTCTTCTGTCGGCTCGAATTCCAAACTCGCTTCTCGCAATCATCATCACCACATGAAGATACATCTATATCTCATTCGACATGGCGAAACGGTAGACAACATTGCTGGCCTCTATGCAGGCGTTCGAGACTCTTTGCTCACCAACTATGGTCACGACCAGGCCCGTCGGCTTGGCGAGTATTTCGCTAAGAATGATGTGAAGTTGACGCATATTTTTGCCTCGCCATTGACTCGTGCTTTCAAAACGGCAGAGCTCCTCAATGAGGCTCAAGTGAAGCTCGCTACCAGCCACGATGCTGTGCATGGTGCTCCGATACAGATCGTGAAGGTGCCCGACCTAATCGAGCAGGACTTTGGCTTCTACGAGGGGAAACCATTCCAAGCACGTTCCGGTCAGAACAAGAATGGAAAGGATGAACACCGCGAAAAGCACAAGAATGAGCCCGGATTTGTGGACGTGGAGAGTAAAGACTCCATGGCCAAGCGTGCTGAGTCCTTCCTAGATCGGCATCTTGTCCCTGTCCTCAACGACACGCACACCGGCGATGAAGACAGCGTCATTGCTATCGTGTCTCATGGCATGCTACTATCCACTCTTTGGAGGCGTCTGTTGCTTCGTCTGCCAAGAAAGAGTCTGACTGTCGCAGCGGAGGTCACCGCTAGTCGGGGTCCTCTAGTGCTTGAACATCTGGGAGGGTGGAGCAACACTGGATACTTAGAGCTTGCGATGAGCAAGGATCCGCTCGTTGCACAGTCCTCGGTGAATCCTGCTGATTCGCCCTCCCTGGAGGCGGAAGTGATCGAGAGACGATCATCGTCCTTGGTGTCTTCTGTCACCAGCCCCGCAAACTTGTCGAAAGACGTTGCGGATACAGCTCAGCGACCTCTGCGCCTACTCCGAGGCTGGGTAACGATCATTCTCGCCGTTGACAGCAAGGCCCATCTCATTGGGCTGAAAAGACAACGAGGTGGAATTGGCAGGCTCGCTCACGATGAAGGTCAGAAGAAGCTTGATGGATTCTTCAAGAAGCAAAAGACCGCTTGAAGAGCTTGCTAGAGTGTGCATGGTACGTACAACATCTCGCTACCCTTCCCCCGCCTTCGTTCTTCTATGATGATACACAATATTTAACACAGACCTGTTCTGAAACCATTATGTGGATGCACTTATTGTCCAACTGCTGTCTGACAACTTCGTCTTACAATCTCTGTCAATTCATATTCTGGCTAGTAGAGCATGACTGACGAAACTAAAGCCAGGATTCATCAGCCTAATCTGACGATGGTGCAAGGATGAAATTGCAAATGACATGGCAACAACGCACGCCCAGCCATGCGCTCACGCAGCTGTTCTCAATCAGGGGCGGCAGTGGTATTTCATCGGCGATACAGTTTACTCCTGTGTTGAGATAGATATGCTCATGAGTTTGGACTTCTCTGTCCACTTCCATGCATTAAATTTGCTTCCAGCCAAGCGATAGAATTTCCACAGCTTTCGTTATTGAAATGAGCGCATCAAGAGAACGACGTATGTGTACCAAAAAGCCTTCCAAAGTGTCGCCTGCGAGCATCGTGCGAATTACTGCTCTCAATACATACTGGTCTCCTTGACACCCCACCCAAACATCTGGTTGCTCTTAATGCTATTCTTGTCCCTCATCTTCTTCACCGTATCGTTCCCAGTCGCTGGCACTCTCAATTCCAGCGGCTTATCCGTGGGGAGCCCACTGACCGCCTGTCCCGCGTACGACACGTATTCCGGCAGATACCCAATCTGCCGCAGCGCCGATGCCGAGTCCCAGGTGATGTGCTCGTGCGCCAAGCGGTCGCCACGGAAATTCACGACTGCCATCATCGGGATCTCGACTTTCTTGCGCGTCGGCGGCACCCCCGGGAATAGCCAGTCGATCATCTGGGTGTGCGTGAACCGGAATATGAACTCGTCTACTACACGGTCAATTCCGACCGTCCGGCTGACGAGCTCCATCTTCGTGTCGGGCGGATTGCTGAAAATGAAGTGGTCGCGGTAGAACGCGGTCAAATCGGCACGCCCGATGCCGCCCGTTAGCTACAAGGGAAGAAGTCAGGATCAAGTATGATGTGTGAATACCTGAGAAGCACGCTTGGACTTACTGTTGGAACGTGATTGACATATGGTTCTTGCACCATCGTGTTCATCGTGTTCTCGACATCTCGGGTCTCAAATTCGTAGTAGGTGTGCTCGTCCCAGAGACTCTCCAGGTCGAACGTCGGACCCTTCAGAACGCGCTTGAGAAAGGAGAGATTTCGGGTATGGGCGACTCCCTCCGCTGGAGCACTGAAGTGTTTGGTGGAGGGTGTGGCGAACCGGGGCGAGGTTTGGTCCGGGTAGTCGTATATCGTCAGGGCGTCAGTGCGCACGTTTTTCTGTGAGTTGGTTCCTGACAGGTGGACCAAGACCGGGATGGGCGAGTGTGAGAGCGCGGCCACCGATGAGGCATCACCGTAGACTACAGCGGCCACGATTTGGGGACTTGCTTTTAGCAATCTTCGCGCCTTCTCCCAGAGGTTGTATTCATAACCTAGTATCATTGAGGTCAGTGTTGTTCCAATTTCATTCGAGATGGTCAGGGATGTCTCTTACAAACAAGTCCAACCACATCTTGCGGCTCGCATTCCTCGGTCCTGCCGAGCTGATGCAAAGCCGTCTCGATAGGGGCCGCATCTTCGCCTTCGAATGCTGCCCGAGTGATCTCAACTACGCAATACCCTTCTTCCGCCCATTTCATCAACGGTGTCGGGATTCCTTTGGTAATATCGCAGCCACTCGCCACCTCGTCAACCAACACAAGCAATCCCGGACCTTTGCCTCGCCTCGACAGTGGCCTGAGGCGTGTCAGACCTGGCGCAAGCGTCACCGGTTCCGGTGGTGGAACAGGCACTGGTGGCGTGAAGGCTGGTGTGGCAGACATGATCCCTGCCGGCCGTTTGCTTGTCTCTGTGCTTCCAAGCTTGTTTGTGTGAAGAATAGATTTGGCTTCTTATGCTTTTACAGGGATTTCTTCAATGCGGTTTCGACATATGCACATGTCTCGAGCCCAGACTTAGAACATAGAGGCCTGCTTTTATAGCTTTCCCGGGCCTCGTGGTGGAATGTTGGACGTCCAGGTCCATGACGCCAGGCTAGGTGGAGGTACACGCCAAGAATTCCCGACGTGAGGGGAGGTGTTGTTTGCACGCATCGTGAAACCGCTAGCTGTGCCTCGAACAGCTTTTCATTCGAACGCAGCCACTTCGAGCATGGAATCGATGCCGCAAGCCAAGGTCTATATGCGCGTAAGGGTGACAAGTATGAGGAACGGCGTAACTCTCTCTCGAGGACGAAATACTTATTGGACAAGCAACGGCCAGACGTTGCGGATTGACCGCCTGGAGAACTCAAATCTAGGACGTGGCACTTTACACGCTCCCAGGCTTATGAGATAGCTTCATCCCCCGACAGGTCAATTACCATGAACATCAGCTCAGTTTTTAGTGAGTTCTGGCTTCAGCAGCTTCATCCCAAGGACATGGTCTTCCGGTAGATCCAACGGTGAAATCGTCTCGGACGACGCGGTTGATGCTTCACACGAATCATTGTGACTGAGGATCGATGAAAAAACGGTGTACGAAATGAATCCTGCAAAGGTTGCTTCTGTACAGAACGACACTGCTACTCTGCAAGGCTATCCTGCTTGCTCTCGGCCATTGTCACGTCAAAGTGCAAGTCCCACTCGGCCCCATGCTTCTCCCCTGTCTTCGGCTCAAACTTCACCACCAAGCCCTGCTTCACGGCGAACACCGAATCATCCTCCAGATAATCCGACTCGGAATCGAAAATCTGCGTGGTGATGGGCTTGTGGCCGGGACACAACACGATGAAATGGATGTGTGCAGGCCGGAAAGGGTGGCGATCCATCATATTGAGCAACTCACCGGCAGGCCCATCGCTCGGCACGGGGTAAGGGGTTGGTCGCAAGCAGTAGAAGGCATACGTGCCGTCCTCGCGTGTGCGAAACTTCCCACGCAAGTTGTGGTCGACTTGTGCTTCATCCTGTTGCTCGTAAAGACCTGAATTGGAAGATGATCAGCCGAAGCGCAGGACAGTGCAGAGGTCGGGATTGATACCATTCGTGGACGCCTGCCATATATCAATCTCTGCATTCGCCAGGGGTTGTCCAGTCGTCGCACTTGTCACCCTGCCGTGAACATATGCTACCTGTCTAATCGCACACAGCAATGATCAGCAAAGACGCATCTCAAGCAACAACATTCAGCTTCTCTCCACAGAAAGATGTGCTAACTGACCCATCCTTAGGCGTGTCAAAGCTAACCGTATCGCCATACTCACGCCACGGCGTATCCTTGCGCCAGAACGGACCAAGGATTGCAGACGCCGTTGCCGTTGCTGCGCCCGCTCCACGCGTTGCCTGCACATATGTGATCTCGTCTACGAGACTCTCCAAGCCGATGACATCGCAAAGGAGCTGGCCCTCGTTGCGTCGGTCCGTAGACATCTGGCCCGCACGGTTGATGTAATCAACACCCGCGAGCCATTCGTCCGTCGTCAAATGCACCTCGCGAGCAAAGTCGTGCAGATGCGTGATCAGACCGGTCAGTACCGTGCGCAGGCGCGGGTTCGTCTTAGGACCCATGGCAGCGATCACATTGGCGGTGAATGTTGGATCGTAGGGATGATCGGTTGGCTTCGAATGGCCGTTCTGGGGGTTCTGTACTGATGCCATGATTGTACAGTGACACAATGCTGTGACTGTGTTGTCCTGAGCTCTGCCACCGTACCTGGAAAGCTGGGTAGAATGGGAGTTATGTCCGGTCTGGTCGATCTACTGACGTTCCAAGATGGACCCTGTAATGCAGTGCTTCTCCTGTCGAATACAAATAATGTCTTCGAGGATGCTATATCTTTTCTTCCAATCGATCGTGAATGTATTTCCCTAAGAGTATTGCCACAACGCAGCAAATGACTTCTTCTCCCGAGCTTAAGTACCTCGAACCCCGACCTCGCGGTCCCCTCTTAACACATTTGTAATGCATACTTTCTCGTGGTTCCGCAGATGTGGGGCACATGCGCGCAAACATGATACCCGTGAGCATTTGCCGCGCCACCAAGCTTATTTCCTAGCTGCACACTTGGTACATTGGATGGAGGTCGGTACGTCTTTCGGACCGTGCTTATGCTAAGCATTTTATGATGGTATACTCCGCTCGAACATTGACCGCAGAGGTGGTTTCTTGCTCGAGATGGAAGATGATATCTATGGCCGGTAGTCCGCGTGATTTGATATGAACCGTAGACGTATGCGCCGAGCATTACCTTGCAGAACGCAATGTGTACTGCAGTACTGTGGTCGTGCGGTACACGGGCCGTGGACTCGCCATCAGCACCTGGAGCTCCCATCAAACATGTATCAGCAGGATCATGTGGCCCGTCAGACCTTCTACCTTACCTAGTCACACGCCCTTAAGGGAGGAGTATGAGTGAATGCCTATTCCGGTGAGTGCGTTTGCTGACAATACAGCTGAAGTCAAGCGTTCAGCCCCGGCAGGCACATATGCTTTCCAGCTATCGCCTATGTCCCTTTCGTCTTGTTGCCTGATGAACATGTGCTTTCGGGGAGGTCGACAAGTCAGCTCTTGTCTCCATCACCTAGCTCATCTGATGTCGGGCGGTAAATATGTCAATGGACTGGGGAGGAGAGGGTCGATCGGGGGCTCTGGGTTAGGAAGATCAGCTGCGTTGCTCATTTTCGTGCTGGCTGGTAAATATGACAGACCACATCAATAACAGAAGTGGCAATGGTTAGGCCCAACGTTTTTTCACGGGAGACGCCTTGGAAGAAGTATGCTAGCTCGTGAAGACGAAGTGAGAGTCATAAAAGAGTCGTTCAATCATTGATATCGTTATTCACAGCGCCCGTCTCCTCCCGACTCGCCATTTCACCACTAGCGAGCACCACAGGACATCAGCTAGCGCTCACCGACGTCGTGCTCGTCAAGCGCAATACCCTGCCGACGGCCTTGACGCCGTTTCGAAATCCACTCCCTCCATGCTCGCCCTTGCCTCCCACGCTCGCGCTGCCTTTCTTCCTCGCGACGCTGGCTTCCTGCACGCCGGGCTTCGGCGGCCATTCGCCGTCGTCTTTCCATCCCTTGACGAGCGCGGCGATGAGCACTCGTAGGTTGATCGGAACCGCCGGGGTGCGTGATTGTAGGATGATTTTCGTGTAGATTTCCGAGTACATGCTAGGGGTGATGCGGCGGCGGATGGGATGGTTGGGGAGGATTTGTGGGATAATGGGGACCATCATGATGTGAAGTTGAAGAGGAGGTTGTTGTTGTTGGGGGCGAGAGGTTTGAAGTGAAGGATCGAGATCAGGGGTCGTTGACGCTGAGGCATAGGTAGGTGATGTTTCAGCGACAGTCGATGTGGTGGCAGCTGTGCTCGTACTCGTACGTGGGGATGCTCCATTTGCCGATTCTACTGAACTGGAGTCCCCGTCTGTACTTGCCAATTTGCTACTGTCGTCGCCAGCCGCTTTGTCGCGGTTATCGACGTCCGCTTTCGTGCGCGCAGCACACCATAGATCCCGTCTCTTCAGCCAATGCTCCAGACCTTCGTTCCAGCGAGTCTCTTCCAGCAGCATTTGCTCTCGTCGCCGTCTACGTGCCTCTCTTCGGCTCGACATTTGTGCTCCCACACTGTCCGCATCTTCGAATTGGTGATCGGCTAACCTCGCCTTGACCTTGACCTTGTGCGCCAACGAGCTCATCAAACTCTCGTCCTCGTCCCCATCGTCGGAAGAGTAGTCTCGTTCTTGCCATTTGACCGTGTCAAGATCCAAAGCTATTTCCTCCGGCTGTGCTGTATACGTGGAGTGAAATCGAAACCCGGCGACCCTGTCTTGACCATCGCTGACACCCGCTAGTCTCGCCACAGCATCTGCATCTACAATTTCAGCCTCGTCTAATCGGGAACGACTTCGTTTACGATATCGCGGCAGCGCAGGGAAGTCCCAGTCGTCTCGCACACGATCTTTGAGCATCCTTTTGGCGTCGCGGATCTCCTGCTGCTGCTCTTGGTTACGGTGGTAGGCATAGGGAAGCCCCAGATGGAGTGTCATGGCGTTGGTAGCAGTCCGACAAGGACGCACATACGAGTAGCACAGGGAGTGGAGAGCGTCGCGTGACAAGAATGCGCTGGAGATGTCGCACGCTGTCCTACGGAGACCAGCGCGGGGCCGGTATTCCTTTGGTTCAAGTTAAGCAACGACTAGCATTGGTATGCAGTAAGAGGCTGAAAGGATCTAGAACGGGCGACAGACTCCAGCTGGTCGACAATTTTTCGATGTAGTGATATTGCGTAGAGTAAGATTGAAATGTTCTGGGTCGTATCGTCAGAATGAATGCGTAATGAAAGTCATATGTTCAGTTCTTGACTGCAGTGCTCCAGTGCCTGTGGCGTCATGGATGTTCGCAACGGCACCGCTTCCGTGTTGAACCTGTTCGAGTCTGCTTTCACTGAGTCAATCCGACCTTCATACACCTAAAGAACACTCGTACCTCATGCGCGTATGATCAGGCATGCTTGTCCTTTTCAAGTGAAGATACGGAGCAAGACATGGAAAGTATGTATTGTTGGCTGACCATTTGCAGCTCTCGTGACGGAGATGGATTTGTGGCCTGAGGCTGCACTACCTTCGCGATGCGACCTCATAGCCTCCCCCACACGGAGATCATCCTCTAGCAGACGTCAATGTGAGACGAAAACCCCTTGGTCCACCTTACGCTGTGAGTCTGTCGTCTTTCCATATATTTCTGCCTTCTAGTTTTCTTCCCTCTCTTTTCATCATGTCGTTTCTCCCGCAGACCATCCGTACAGTCCGTCGTCAGCTTTACAAACCCTCCAAGATCGCTACCCCTCTCCGACCATTCTCCGTCAGTACGCGAGCACAAGCAGACCACGTCCGGATCGTCGAGGTCGGCCCTCGGGACGGATTGCAGAACGAGAAGTCTAGCATACCAGTGGAAACGAAAGTAGAGCTAGTGCAGCGGTTGGCAAAGACAGGCCTTGAGACGATCGAAGCTGGGAGTTTCGTGCATCCAAAATGGGTTCCTCAGGTAGGACTGCCTACAATACTCTGTTGCTGTATTCACGCGATACTAAAGCTGACTGGGTGTGGTAGATGGCAGCATCAGATCGCATCCTGTCCTCACTGTTGACCAATCCTCCAACAACACCATCCGGCATACCGATAACATACCAATGGCTCCTACCCAACAGTAAAGGCCTAGACAACTACCTGAAGACCATGGACACCACATTCCCACCTACACCTCCTCCATCGCCCACATTACTGGCCGACGGGTCTACCTCATCTCCCAGCTCCAGCCACCCTGATGCAGCACCTTGCAACCTGCGAGCAGGCCATAACCACGAAATCTCCATATTCCTCGCCGCGACCGAATCCTTCTCCCAGAAGAACACCAACTGCTCGATCGAAGAGTCCCTTGCCCGCTTCGCTCCGCTAATGGCCACGTCAAAAGCCGCCGGCTTTCCCGTGCGCGCCTACATCTCAGTAGCCCTGGGCTGCCCTTTCGAAGGTCCCGACACAGACCCGCACAAAGTCGCCGACCTCGCCGCATCCCTGCTCGAGATGGGCGCCGACGAGATCTCCGTCGCCGATACCACCGGCATGGGCACCGCGCCGCGCACGCGCAAACTGCTCCAAACGTTGCGCGAGGCCGGCATCCGCGCGGAAGATCTGGCGCTGCACTTCCACGACACCTTCGGCCAGGCGCTAGTGAACACGATGGTGGGGCTGGACTTCGGCGTGCGGACGTTCGATGCGGCGGTTGGTGGGCTCGGAGGATGTCCATATTCGCCAGGCGCGACGGGCAATGTCGCGACGGAAGATCTGGTCTACTTCATCGAATCGCTGGGCGCGAGCACGGGCGTCGATCTGGAGGAGGTCAGTCGCATTGGCGAGTGGATCACTGGGGAGATTGGGAAAGAGAATGCCAGCTCGGCGGGCCGCGCGACAATGGCGAGGCTGCGGAGAGAACAGGCCGAACAGTCATGAACATGCTCTTGTAATAAGGAAAGCGTCATGCAACGACCATATAACGAGGACGCCATGGTGAGCGTCGAAGAATTCATGATAGCGTTTTACATATGTGTACATACCCACCAAAACAACGGATGTACCGATGAATGCACCTGTTGTAGTGCATACGACGGCCGATTGCGCTGCCTTTTAGGTTAAGATCAGGTGCTTCATCACTTCTTTGCCTTGGCTTTGCCCTTCCCCTTCTTAGGCTTCTCGTCCTCTTCCCCATCGCTTTCAGCCGCCTTGCCCTTCTTCTTGGGCGCCGCCTTCTTCTTCTTCGGCTTGGCAACATACTTGTCCTTGGCGAGATCGGCCTCGACATCCGACTCTTCCTTGACATCAGCATCGTCAAGGGCCTCGTCACCCGACTCTTCGAGCGCTTCTTCCAGATCAGGACGTTCCTTGGCTGGAGCACGTTTCGGCGCGACGACCTGTGAGGATTTGATGAAGGGTAGAGGATGGGCTTGCTGGTTGTATCTGTGCATGGTGAGTCAGTAACAGCAAAGGCAGTTTTGAAGAAGCAGGAACTTACATTCTCGTAAATGTAGACTTGGCCTGGGTCTCGATCTTGATCTTCTCGGGGTCATCATCTCCCACGCCAAGCTCGAGGATTGCGTCCCAGTCGTCCTTGGTAAGGAAGTACGAGTCCATCAGCTCGATGATGTCGGGCACCGCCTCCTTGCCCTCCTTTTCCAGACGCCTGATAAGCTTCTCAAACAGGAGCGGCAGGTAGGTCTGCCGCACTTCATATCGATCTGCAGAAACGCGCAGCCGCATGTGGCCTTGGATGTCCTTGACGTAGCGCATCAGCTTGCCACCCTTGGAGTTGTTGCCCAGCCACGTGGTGAATCGTGTCTGGTTGCCAGCAAGCGTGCCGTAGACGAATGATGCAGGACGCACAAACGAGAGCATGGCATGCGTCGGCATCAAGCTCCATTGCTGTTGACTGCCGTGGATCATGCGATCGACCAGATCACCATCACTAATGGAATCTGCAGCCCTGCTTGCCAGATCGAGTCGCGCAAGAGCGTGTAGCTTAGGATTGCCCTCATATGTGTTGGCACGTTGTGGTTTGGTGCCCAGGTAATTCTCCTGCAACATCAGAGGTCCGAAATCGTGATCGTTGAAATAGATTTCTTGCTTGTCGTTCAAGGTGGACTTCGAAGCAGGGTTGAACAGACCCTTGCCAAGGATCGCTTCAACCATGGCCCACGGCTTAAGAACAATATGCTTCTCCCACGCTTTCGACATGTCCTTGCTCTCTTCGAATGACATGTTCTGTTGATCCAGCTTAGCGGTTGAAATCATGTTCACCACTTGTCTGATATCCGCTCCAGTACCCTCGATCAGAGCGTTGATAACGTTCGTAGGCATCTTAAGTCCTTCTCGGAATGCAATCGTGCTGATGCGACTGCGGATCATGTCTGTGGTGGGACGACGAAAGCCGAGATCGTAAGTCACAAAGTCGAACGGCTTCATCTTGGGCTGCTTCCGTTCGTTGCAGATGAGTATCATCGGGACCTGTGTCTTTTTGCATACTGCAGCTAGAGCCCCTACACCTCCGCGATCACCTGCAGACATACCATCGACTTCATCCATGATCAAGACCAGCTTCTTCTTCGCAGCATCAGCCTTCTCGCCGTCTGCAGCGAAGTAGCCCATAAGAGAGGTCGTTGAGAGCACACCCTTGAGGCCGCTTTCGACAAGCTTTTTCGATCGAGTGTCAGACGCATTTGATTCGACGACATCGTATCCTTCAAGCTTAGCGACTAGGTGGGCAGCCGTAGTCTTGCCAATACCTGGAGGACCATGAATCATGACGGCACGATGCAGGCCAGACCCGTCAGGACCACCCATCTTGAATCCTATGCGCTGATTTTTCGGGAATGCTCGAAGCCAGCGTTGCAGTTTTTCGACCTGTGTCTTGTTGCCACAGATTTGTGTAAGCTGTGTCGGCGCATAACGCACTGTCCACAGACGGTTATCTGGTCCTTCAACATTCGCTTTTCCCTTGTTTGAAGATGCTGGTTGGGCACCACCCGACTCTTGCTTGGCTGCTGCAGCCTTCGCAGCGGCGGCCTTTTGTGCCTTCTCCTCCCGCTCCATCTCCATCGCTGCCTCGCGGATCTTCTCGTCCTCTTTTGCTCGTTTTTCAGCTTGCAGAGCTGCCGCGGCGGAATCACCACCATTCGCCGGCAAACGTTTGATCAATTCGAAAAGTCCTTCCTCGTTGATAACCTTCAACCCATACTGCTTTATTGTTTCCAGCTTCTTCGGACCCGCATCCTCACCCAAGATCACGTAGCTGGTCTTCTTCGATGGCGCGCCTGTAACCTTGCCACCGTACTGCTTGACCAAGCCTTGGCCCTGCTCTCTCCCCAGACGTTGTAATTGACCGGTGAAGACGAATGTAAGACCTGCTAAGCAATTGTCTTGACCTTGGGGCAGTTCAGAATAGTCGAGAGCACCAGCCGGTACTGCAGAGTTACCATGCTGACCATACACAAACTTTGCTTTCTCGCCATCCTTCGACTTGGGAGGTGGTTCAGGGGCTTTGATGGTGGGAATGCTATTGAATATCTCCTTCATTTCCGCACTATCTTGGACCTCCTCTTTTGGTGGTTTTTTTGCGGCCGCAGCCTTCTTCACCGGCGTTGCTCGCTTCTTGGGCTTCGTCTCTTCAACCTCTAAGTCATCGTCATCCTCGTCCACTTTACGCTTGCGGCTTGCTTTGGCAGGAGTCCGTTTCGCCGGCTTCTTCTCGACAACCTCCTCTTCATCATCAAGGTCCATGACATCGTTCGGCTCGTCATCCTTCATGTCTACATCCCGGTTTGGTTCGAAATCATCGTCCGCTTTCTTCGCTTTTGTGTTTCTGCCGTTCACCCTCTTCGCCGGCACGAGCGGCTTGTCATCCTCATCATCGGTCCCTTCTTGGTAGTCATCCCCCATCCTCTTGCCCACCATAGCATCGGCCTTGAAGTTGTCGGTGTCTTCAACCATGTCATCGTCTGGGAACTCATCATCACCAACCTCGACATAGCTCACATCTTTCTTCGCTCGACCTCTTGGTGTTTGTGCTGCTGATCCCGTCGACTTCCTCGACGCATGTGACTTGCCATTGGTCTGTGGAGAAGCCTCGCTTGCTGCAGGCTTCTTCTTCACCACTTCTGTCCGCTTTGGCTTGGTTCCCTTGCCGAAGAAGTCGTCTGCAGTGGTCTCTTCCACCACCGGCTCAGGTGCAGGTTGTTTCTTTCCAGCCTTCTTGGGGGATGGTTTCACAATCTCCTCTTCATCGTCTGAGATGACCTTTTTCCGCCCACGTTTCTTCGGCTCCTCTTTTGGTTTGGGTGCTGGTGCGGCACCAGGCTTCCCACCAAAGAAGGCACGAATATCTGAAGGCATTGTGATACAATGAACAGCACTTGTCGATCGAGGTGGTGCTGCAACCAGGCAGAAGGATTACTGAGTGTTGCTCATGGCATATGGTATGTCGGAAGCAAGCACTATCCAACACGTGAATCATGACGCGCGACACGAAGAAGTCGCGTTTCCGGAAGTGGTCGCTGTATCCGGTGATCCGGCTACCGAGTGTCCGACTTGGCACTCCCGCGGACGACGACATCCAATGTCGGACAACGAGATGCCTCATTATTCGAGAGTTCGAGAACAGCATCATCACGCCCGTTGAGGGCAGCACATCATCTGGCCTTGCCTGCCAAGCTCCTCACCATGGCATCCACGATCAAGATGCCGGTCTCCTCGGTTCTATCTGCGTCGTCGTCCCTGGCCACAAAAGCAAGATGTATGCTTTTGGTGCTATCCCAGCGACTTCGACCCCATACTAATGTACTTACACAGGCTTACCCTCAGCGCTCCGTATCGCGACCTCCTCCTCTTCACTCTCTAGCCACCGCGCATTCTCCTCCACGCCCGCTGCCCACAACTGGATCCAACCAAAATTCATGGAGAAGCACGGCAAAGCGCTGAAAGGCAAACCGCAAATCCGCACCGGCGGCTCCGTCAAAGGCACGACGCTGGTCTTCGGCGACTACGGCCTCCGGCTCAAGGACCACGACCGCCGCATCTCCGCCGCACAGCTCAAGATCGCCGACGACACGATCCGGCGACGCCTGCGCGGGCTGAAGTACCGGCTGTACCACCGGGTGGTCGCCGACACGGCGGTCTATACGTCGGGCAACGATCAGCGTATGGGCAAGGGTAAGGGCAGCTTCGACTACTGGGCGACGCGCTGCACTGTTAGCAAGATTGTGTTCGAGCTCAAGGGCGAGGTGCACGAGCAGGTGGTGCGGGATGCGATGCGCCTTGCGGGCAATAAGCTGCCGGGCTTGTGGGAGTTTGTCAAGAAGGGCGATCCGCCGGTCATGGGGATTACGAAGGTCGGGTATAGAGGCATGACAGAGGATTTTCTTCGGCGGCCGAGGAAGGAGGTGCATACGCCGGGCGTCAGCCCGAATCTTGTCGAGACGGCGGAGAGGTTACCGGCGAGCACGCCTGTGTAGAAATAGTGTATGTGTGTATGAACAACCATTGTTACATTGATCTTCTCGGGAAAGTGAGGCGGGCGGGACGAGTTTCCTCTAAATCTTCGTGGAGCAGAACGATCAACAACCGGCCAATACATTAGATCTAGGAACAGCATGGTATAAGATGATAGCTACAACTGTCGACACCAATCCCGTCCATGCCGGACTTGCCACCGACAAAGCTGACTCTCCATCACAACACCCACCAAACCCGCGACAAATATCCCGCCTGAATCGCTGACCGTGGTAGCACCCAAGCTGAACTCCCGATCCTCCTCGGGGACTTCTTCGCGAATCGCCGCGAACGTGCTGACATACACCAAGCCACCGAGAAGTCCCTCCCAGAAGATGATGCCAAACACGAGCCAGACGGAGGGAATGAACGGCCAGAGCGCGTGCATGACCAAAAGCAGTAAGTTGGCGCATTGTAGGATGGCAGGGAGGTAGAGGGTACGCACACGGATGAAGGGCAGGGAGGACCGCGAGACGAAGACGCCTAGCTGGTAGATGAAGCCATAGGTAGGGTAGAAGGATCGGAAGTTGGTGAATGGCGAGTCTTCGAGCGGAAACAGCAGGGTCGGTGTCACGCCTTGGTTGATGGTGTATTCTGCGACGTAGACAAGAAATAAGGGCGCCATGTACGGGAGCACTAACCCCTTGGTGCGGTACATTTGCAGCTTGAAACTGGTGAGGGCTCGTTGAAGTAGGGAGTGCTTGGGTTGCTTGGGATGGTAGGATGGTGAAGCAGCTCGTCCTGATGCTTGCTGACCAAGAAGCCCATCAGCTTCTCGCGCTGGTGGAAATTCGTCATCCTCGGTGCCGTCCACCTCACCGTCAATAGTGGCAGAAGAAGACATGTTGTGTTTCGTGTTCAGAAGTTCCAACGGGAGAAGCGCAAAATAGCTCAAGAGCATAATCATCGGGATGATAGCACTAGAGAGCAAAGTCTCTCCCACGCTGAAGCCGAAGACTGTTGTAGCGAGCGAGTAAGCTCCCGCACCGAGCAAGCCAGCACCTCCTGTCCCACTCCCCCATGCGGCCAGAGAGCCAGATCCATAGTAATGCGTCAGGCCCAAGAAATGAATCTCCCCGGCACCAGAGCTTATGTTGGCGAGGATGATACCGGCAACTTTCTCGGCGATCGCATCTCGTGGTGACAGCGCGACCGTCAACATGCCACAGGTCGATAGTGCGACCAAGAGAACCACTCGTAGATTATATGGGATGGCATGGATGAAATAAGGTAGGGTTAACTTGGTGGCCAGGCCGGGGATGATGCTGGCCAGCAGCACGGTGGCCTTAGGGATGTTGGGGCCAACCAGATCTAGAGCCGCGGAGAGGATGATTACGTAGAAGATGTTATTGATACAGCCGAAAAGGAAGAAGGCCAGGCAGATGCGTAGATTGGCGCGAGACATGGCGCTCTGGAGGCGGGCTTTGTAGAGGGGCCATGATGAGTAGGACGAGCCGGGCATTGGGAGCATTGCTTCGAGATTGCCAGGATGTCGAATTACATCGCGTTGCAATATAGTTGTACGGTCATACTATGAAGCGATATCAGACATAAGTAGCATTGTTGAAGATATGGAGTGGAATATCAAGAAGATAAAAACGGTCACGTGGACCTATGTTTCTCGAGATTGGTCGCGTGAGCACATGCAAGGATCTACAAATCTGATAACACCTATCAGACCCTACACTTTTCCGAATGCACAGGGCATAAAAGCAGCTGTGGACACCATTGGAACTATTCCTGGAGCATCATGAGTTCTGCTCACTTCACGTAACTCGAAAGGTAACTTGATGCTATCGCCACCTGGGGCGACCCAAACTAGAGGTGAAGCAGCTCATGGTCAGTTCGGGCATCTCACGGGTTCAGGTTCATACACTTCCACCAGGCCGCGGCGTTACAACCACTAGCAACACCAACCATGATGTTAGGCGCACTCCGTATTGTACCTTATGCATGGCGGCATACTTGGTGTCTTCGAAGATGTAAGGGCGACCGCCAGTGAACACGACCACGTTTGCGGCCCGGGCACCGATGTTTCGTGTTGTTCGAAACAGCGATGAAACTGCTGCAACACTCATCCGACCACTAGTGCATACTCATAGTAACGCAGCCACGAAGCGGTACATGTAGACACATGAAGCAACGCCAACCCGTTTCACTTGTGCTGCTGTGCCTCGTATCGTCATACAAGCGCTTGAGACACCCACGGATCGGCTCATGCGAGGTGATACCGATGGTAGCAGTGGACGGCAAGTTGCTTCACATCGTTGGGTAGTAGTGGATGGTAGGCTGGAGGATACTGATGGTTTGCGCACACCATTATGGAGCGACTGCAGCAGTGTATCCTACAGTATGCTGGACATGATGCAGACATGCTAAGCGCTCTGGATCCCTGGACGCATGTCGTCAGTGGTAGGTTTGATTCCAGACCTAGACACTGCGATGTTGTCGGGGCATCGGACACGTTGTGCTGGTAAGTGGAGGGGATGAGCGGTACGGCTGAGTAAGGGTACCAATCGGCAATGTGTAGGTGAGGCGGTCAAGGCACGAACATGACATGGCATGACATGACAGGTGCATGTGCATATACTTCACTCCACCGTAATGTCAGCGGTGATGGCGATACTAAGGATGCCGTACCAAGTCCCCATCCTAGCGGTCTGAAACCCCTTGAGAGGTGGCAGCGTGGACAGACACCGCAACGAGAGATGGCAACCGCCTAGGCGACATATACTGGCAGCAGGTCTTCCTTTATAGATCCCATCCCGTCTACTATAACCCCAATCTGCATATAACGGCCACACGCTGTCCTGCATTAGCCGGCACGAAATCGGAATTAGTGTTTGGCTGACGTTGTTTAGCTTCCGGGCCCTGGCCTACACGTCTCCACCGCATGCGCCATCCCTGTTCGTTTGGTCCGTCTGGATCTGGCTTGCATGATCCTTGCTGCGAAGCTGTCGTCTTGCAATTCGTCCTCTTCTCTCTATCTTCGCTCACTACTTGCCTTACACACCGTCCCTTACCTTTCATCTTCCGCAACTTCACTCTTCCACCACACCATCCGATGTGGTCATGAGCTTCTGCGCCTCATCCTTCAATATGCGGTCCTGAACAATCACGGCCTCAAGCGGTCGCTTTAGCTATCAACCCGCCTTACGAGAGCACCCTCAAATCCCTCAACATACGACACCTACACCCGATCACATCCATGATGGAACACGCCTCCCCCCATCGGCCCTTGGAGCGGCCAACAAGTCGCCAGCAATATGCTCAAGGATATGCACAGCCGCCAACGGCGCAACCACCGGTGCAGATGCCATTCTCCGACCCTTTCCACACCACAAGAGACCCATTCTTCCCTGGGCCGCAAGGACGGAGGGACAGTCTGGGTGTAGAGACAAGAGGTTGGCCGTCAATGCAAGGTATGTTGGAATTTTCCTAAGTTGGAACACAGTGTGGAAGAGCATGTGCGGAGACATAGACATATGAGACATGGAAAACGGGTCGAAACCAGCCTCAGTAGCATCGGCCCTCGATGCCTCTAAGGCTCCATTGCTTCATGTGCAAAGCAATGGATCACAGGCGAGATGCACATCACATTCGCTGGCGCATGACGCATTGTGCGAGCTGGTCTATGTGTGATGCATGTGGCTGCGCAGGGGGATCAGCAAAATCCCACCACGCACAGCGACAGAGCTCTCTGAAGATACGCCAAGCGCATGCGAGTGCTTAGGGCAGACGGAGCCAGGGCAAAAGACCGCAAATCTGCAGTTCCACCGACATTCCACTCCCCGCACTGCATTCCGCGCTAGTCTTGATCTGGAGCTAACGGCTGCCGCGCTCTTCTAGGCTCAAATCACATGTCATTACCTTTCGACTCTTCACGTTCCACCGGAGCATCGCCGCCGCAGTATGTGCGAGGTAAGGGCATCTCCAAGAGTTGGCTGTTAGATGCCACGCTGACCTCTCGCTCAGCACCCTACGATCAGCCGCAGCAGCAGCAGCATCACCAACAACCCCAACCTCAACAATCCTCCTATCCTTCGCGCAACATGCCACCTCCTCCATCATCGCCCCAGATGCTCCCACCTCCAAATGCATCATCGCTACATGGTGCAGGGCCTCGCGGTCCACTTGCGACTTCACCATTCGCCGGTGCTAAAGAGCTCGCCAGTCTCGCAGCCCATCGCCCGGTCACGGGCATGTCGATATCATCGATGCTCGGTGGTAGCGAGGAACAGAGGGTCATCAACTCCCCACGAAGCTCAGCCGCAGCGCCATCATCGACATCACAGTCGATGCATCCGCCATCGCCAGGAAGAGCCAGGTCATCAAGCATGAGGGAAGGACGTCGCGAACCCAGTCCATACCGGCATGGGCTTTTCGCAGAGCCTCGTCCTGCCACAACATTCAATGAGCGCGGCTTTTCAGAACCTCGCAGAGATGGCGCTTTCGAATCGCCGCAAGTGCACCGCGAGTCGGTGCATAGCTTTCGAAACTTTCAGCCTCACCAACCGGAACGGCGTGCGGTGCTGAATGGTGGAGCGATGCTTGGTCGGCCAAGTAGTCAACCGGTGGAGCCTGCAGCGTCGCGGAACATGGAAGAGATGGCCCGTCGTGAGCGCCAAGAAGAGACTCGGTTCGGCCAGTTTAGGCATTTCGGAGAGCCACCCGGACAAGCACAGGGGTTTCCGCCTCGCATGGAAGCCGCCTCACGTCCGGAAGCACACCTGGGAGGCGCGCCATCCCAACCACGCGAGGAACTCATGTTTGGGCCTCATCCGAACGATCGAGACCCTCGGACTGGACAAATGCGCTACCAATCTGGTCCTCCTATGCGAGAAGATCAAGCGGGACTCTTCCGGCCCTCATTCCAGCATGGACCAGATATAGCAAGAGAGTCAATCGAGTCACGCATACCTGTAGATTCGCGGCACCAACTACCACAGACGTCATCTCCAATGACAGAAATGCAGGCGATAGAGCGTAGTCGAATGGGATATGCTGAACGGCCGATGACGTTTGAAGAGCACCAGCGGCTAGAAGCCAGTCAACGAGAATCTTATATGAATCGCAAGGAGAGCGATAGCTCGCTGCATCGAGCAGTGTTGAACATTAGTCCGGAACTCGGTCGCAAGGGTCGCAACACTCCGCAGCCTCAAGCGATCCAGGGCGCGCAGCCCAGGCAGAGCGGACCTACCAAAGACAATCCACGCTTGAACGCTTTTGGACGTATGTTTTCTGGCCTGGGAAGCGGTGCAGGTAGTGCAACACCAACACCAGGCCAGGATTACAACGGCACAAGCAGTCCCTTGCGTATGAGTCCATTGGCGCATATGGATGATTATGACCAAGCACGCTCCGCAAACCACGGCGGGGAACAGGACCGGGTTTCTACTAAAGCTGGTACGAGAGGCGGCAAGAAGAATGGTCGTCGAACAAGGGAAGATGCTTTCAAGGGTGAACAGGACGGGCGAGCTACTCCAGACCACCAACGAGGAGGCAAACGGGCAAAGTCGGCCCATCATCACCACCATCACCCTCACGCACACCATCATCATCACCACCATGAAGGCAGTGATGCCGTACCAGGATCTTTCAGCATGCTCAGGTTTCCTTCAAACTCCAGTTTGCCTCCTACCAGTACACCTGTCCACCACCACCATCATCATACTGGCGCTGCAGCAACACACAATCACCTGACTAGCCATCATCACCACCACCATGCGCAACGTGCCGTTCCGCCACAGCGAAAGCCCACATTGACGGTGCATAGCGAGAAACTTCTCGACAGCGTCAAGGACAAGCCACGCAAACATCTTGGTTCACAGCTATATTCGACTACCATTGCTCTACCGCACACTTCGACAGAGTCGCCAGTGTCTAAGCTGAAGTATATGAGTCAATCTCAACCATTGCCCAAGTTCGACGGTCAAGAGAATTGCACCTTTACGGTACGAGTGCCCAGGTGGTACGTGTCAACAGATGATGATGCTAGTCTCCACGACAGCTCAAGCTCACTGGAGGTGATATGTCGGACTCGACAGCTATGGGGCTCCGATGTTTATACCGATGACTCGGATGTGGTGGCAGCAGCTGTGCATTCTGGATGGATCCAAGGTGATTTCGGTGATGCCAATCATGATCTCCAGGCATACTTCCCTCCAGCCGAGGGCCCAGCCCCGAGCGAAGCACAGAACGAATCATTACAACTGGTCGCCCGCCCAGATCTCCCAAGGAAGATTCCGGCGGACCACGATATCCACATCACCGTCTTGATACTGCCGCCGTTACAGACATATGTCAGCACGACACAACGTCACATGCGCTCACGAGCATTCGGCAAGGAAAGTCGAGGACATGATGGCATGTCGTTCATGGTCTACAAGGTCGAGTTCGTCGATGAGGCCCTCGACAATCGCTTCGTCGAGCGTGGCGTTACGGCTCGGAAGAAGCGGATGGCGATGGAGGAAGCCAAACGTCGTGAAGCTGCGGCGGGACTGATCGCCATGTTCGCATCGAACACTACCACCAAGGAGAACGCTGATGGTGGAGTGAACGGGTTGACGAACGGGAAGATGGAGCGCGCGTTGGGGGTCAGTGTGGGTGCGTAGGAAGGAAATGGATTTCACCACGCACTGTGTTTCGACATACAGCAGTTACCTTAGCGATTCTAGATGACCTGTACGATGGACTGTGTATGAACACATGCTATAGCTTCGTCTAACATGAGCTGTAATGTTTGATTGCCAGCCTGATAAAGTACCTAAATATTCCATCACATGCATGTACCCTACCCAAGCATTGAGTATCTATTATTTAGCGGCCGATCAACAGAGAAACACGCATGTGACAAGCGCCACCACCAGGGAGGTCTGACCTCGTGCTGCTCTCATCTCAACCACCATGACCTCCGCTTACCAGATACAACACTCCGCCTGCGATCATGGCCCAATCATCCCCTCGGCGACAATGACCAACCTACCAATATCCGAATCAAGCGAACAAGTACTTCAAGGTATCCCTCGCTTGAGCAATCGTTGACGACGAACAATACAAGATCATGTTTCTCCATCCCATCCCACATGCATCCACTGTAGTGTTGTGTGATGACGGCATCATCGAACCGAAGGCATCTGGTCCACTTCAATCGTTCAACTTTCTTCGCGCGTATGCGCCTACGTTCCTACGCCTCTCTTTAGTCTCTACATATCATGATGTATTTTTCTCTTTTCTTGGTCTTGTGCTTTTCTTGATTCCTCTTGTGTGGATTTTCTTCTTCTAGATCTGTGGTGCGCTTGTCTATCGCCCGTCTTGCATAGAGTAGCCATGTCCTGGCCTAATCCGTTCCGACGGCGCACGGAGAATACTCGGACGTAAGTCCTTTCCTACTCTTGACTTGTCGTGCTTTTGCGGGCGGTTGTACTCGATGAGAAGAAGTGTTCTTGAGTGGGAAGATCCGTGCTGATCGCTGCAATGCCGCGTCGCATAGTTGCTGGGGCTACACCTTCGAACACACCCCGCTGCACCTGACGCGCGAAGAGACCGGCCCGCTTAAACAGAGCTATGATGTCCTCGGCGAGCAAGTGCTCGCGCGCCTGAACGAGATCGCGCCGCCGAACGGGAAGGAACTACCACGGCGGCGAAATGGAGATGAGGCGGACGGGAAAGGGTTGGGCACGGCAGAGATGAAGGAGATGCAGAGCGTGAGACAGGAGTTGAAGGACGAGGTCAAGGAGAAAGCTACGCCGGCGGAGGAGCAGAAGAAGGTCAAGCGGGATCTGTACGTGGTGCTGGAGGAGAATTACCAATCGGATGAACTGCTGGGGAAGTTCTGGAACGAGGTTAACACCGTGCCGGAATGGGTGGATTGGGCGCAGATCGAGCGTGGGCAGGATGTGTTCTATCGCTATGGCGGCGCATGTCTGACGGGGCTGGCGTATCAGTCGTTATTAGGTGGGATGGGCGCTGCCCGGGTCGTCGAGACGTTGGCGCGGACGGGTGGGTTCTCGACCAAAGTCGCCCGAGGACGCTTGTTCGAGACCACACAACACATTCTACAGTGCACACGGAGTCTGGAGTCGATTCAGCCAGGAGGTGAAGGGTGGAAGAGCACGATCCGAGTCCGCTTGCTCCATGCTGCGGTGCGGCAACGTATCCTCGACCTCGCGAAGAGCCGGCCGGACTACTACGATGTCGAAGCGTGGGGCATCCCCATCAACGACCTGGACTCGATGGCGACCATCGCGACCTTCTCTGCCACCTTGATCTGGATCTCCCTGCCCCGCCAAGGCCTCTTCCTCCGCCAACAGGAGATCGTCGACTACATTGCTTTATGGCGGTACATCGCGCATGTGATCGGCTGTCCGACGGACGAATTCGCCACGCCCGCGCAAGCCAAACGCCTCATGGACATCCTCCTGCAAGACGAGATCTCCCCGACACCGACCAGCCAGATCCTCGCTAACAACATCATCCGCTGCCTCGAATCGCAACCGCCGGGCTACGCGTCCGCCGACTTCCTCATCGCATCTGCCCGCTGGATGAACGGCAACGAGCTCGGCGACGCGCTTGGCCTCGCCCGCCCCTCGCTCTACTACTGGGCGCTCATGGCTGGCCAGTGCATCTTCTTCTGCGTCTTCTGCTACTCGTACCGCGCGGTCCCCAGCTGGGACCGCCAGAAGATCGCCATGCTCAAGCGCGTCTTCTGGCAGATCGTCGTCGAGAGCAAGTACGGCTTGCAGGGCGAGCAGACCGCCTTCGACCTTAAGTACGTGCCGGAATACAGCACGATTACCGAGATGGGCGATCGCTGGGAGGAGGATCGGCCGAAGAGCGCCGTCGAGGGCCGGAATCTCAAGACGTTCGTTGTGGCGGTCGGCGTGTTGGGGTTTGCGGGCTGGGTTGGTGTGAGACTTACGATGGGCGTGGTTAGAATGGTCTGGTAGATTTTTGTACAGCTATTTACAATTGTTCCATTGTGTCTGAAGCTAGACAGAATTGTAGTTCCTGACACAACTCCATATCGCTAGTTCCTGTCAGCCCACCTTAGGTCTACTCAGGCTATCAAGTCACGAGCTTCTCGGCCAGTTCTAGCAACATCTCACCCACACAATGATGGATTGGGTTCGCATGTTCAAGTAGTTTAATTCAAGCGGTGTTCTGGTTCACATTGGAAACATCTTGATTTTGCTAACGCTGTGGAAGCAGAGTAAATATCTTTCGCATCTTGTACAGTCGTATGATACCTAGGTGAGCAAGGTATGTCGTTTCGGTGCTGCAAGCATGCTGTGCCACTTGCACATGCCCTGCTTCCCTTCAGGTTATTCACATGTACACAGTCGTCCATTTCTATTTCTGATATACTTCTCGTCTTTCCTTTGTGAACCCGAATGTCTTTAGACCTGTTGAATGTCCATCATGGAACCATTGATCGCGCGATTGGAACAACGCCTTCGCGCGCGTATAGACACGTCGGCGTCGAAAAGGAAGCCAACGATGTCCGCAGCTTTCAACGCTGCCGATGAGATCGAGCAACAACTTGAGGAGGACGGCCATAGGATCTGGGGTTTCGTCATTTACCGCAGTACATACGCGAGCGACGATGACTGGGCTGAGTTCCTACAACGATTGCACATTGTTATGCAGCAGGCCTTCGAATTCTATAATGGACTCGACGTGCTCGAGCATTTCTCCCTAACCGTTCTCGAAGATCCGGTGCTGTTCGAGGCTGCGACAGCGTCAAGCATACGTGACCATTTTCTCCAGTGGGTGGCTTCAAACTCGTGGACGGAGCAGCATCCAGAGCCTACAAGTGACGATGAACCTAGCTTCATAAGTCTCGGTCTGTCTCAACGTTACCGCTTCGCGGTACAGGTGGACGCCGCAGCACTGCACTCCATATTGCATAATGCCCCAGATCCGCGGACACACAGAGACACGACCAGTAGAGGCTGGGTCAAGCTGATCGATAAGGCGTGAACTCCTGGTCGTAGCGATGGAGCAGTATTTCCTGAACCCTTGGAGCCGATTGAAGGCATAAACGACCACGATATTGGTTGGATGAAAGTGCCGTATCAGCATGTCATGGACGAGTGGTATCCATCATGTCGTGTACGGAACTTCTGGCCAATCTCTTATTGCAGGCCGCCGGATGTAGGAGGTGTACATCTACCTACATAGCACTTTGTAGACGAGCCGACACTTTTCTCAGTTCGCTGCTTGAAGTGTATATACATATCTCTGCCTACTCAAGATATTTCTGGACGCTACCGAGAGGAGGTCGTTGTTTCAGTGGGAGGGATTTGGTAAGAAGCCATATAGAACTAAGCAATTACCTCATACCTAATCAAGCCATTGGACACAAACCCACCTTTGAATCGTGACATCCTTTGAATACGTGCTGTCAACGTTATGGCGACGAGCTGAATGCCATCGAGACGCCGATCGCTGAAGCCTTCCATCAGTCCGAAACGGTAATTTCGATTGGAGGGTGTAGGGCAGAGCACTCCTGCATGTGCAAGCTGCAGTCTGCACCAATACCACCTGCGCGCGGTGCATTGAGCTTCCGCTGGCCGGACGTCGATCTTCAGCTTTCTCCAGCTTCCTCCACCTCCAGACCAACTCTATTCACCTGCCAATGCCTGCTGCAGGGAATGGCGCGCTGCAGCGACGAGTGTCCTGCCTTTCACATCGCCGACCCACCACCATCGTCGAGTAAATTTCGAGTGGGTGACACCGCCAGCTCGAGCAGCGATCCCCGCTGTTAGGAAGGCTGGACTGGTCTTCTCTCACGCTCTGCTCGACTGAGGCCGGGAGCCGAAGACAATGCCCCCGAAGCAGCGTTCGCATCGCAGCCCTCCTGAAGAACGATTTCCTCCAGGAACCGCCACCACCACCCACCCCGCAGAGGTCTATAACGGAGAAGCTCGGCGGGGCAGCGTACAGCCTCGAGGGAGCGCACCGGTCCGGCCACAACTGCAGGTGCGCACATACTCGGAGCCTTTCATAAATGGAAGATCCGCAAGAGCGAGGGTGCATGAGACGCGTCCAGTCGTCAAAAATGTGGTGAAAGAGGACGACGGAAGCAGTAGCGATGATGGGTTGACAGAAGAGGAGGCACGCGACTTCGCCCAAGCTGGCGTTGGCGCTCTGGACTTAGGTGTAGACGAAGATCAGGACGACGGGGTTGTCGGCGTTGTGCGCGACTTCCCTACATTTGTGAGTGCTTCGATCTCATCGTTGTGATAGTTGTCGTTTAACATGGGTGGCTGACTGTTGTGGCTGTGTGACTACAGGCGCCGGAACCTGTCGCACAAACGATCAATATCGCCGTCGTAGGAGCACAAGGCGTGGGGAAATCGACCTTTGTGCAGCGTGCGTTGACACTGCCAGAATTACCAAATTCACATACAGCAGAGGCGCGAGTGCCAGTCGAAGGGAGTACATATCTCGTGCGTCTCCACGAGCTGCCCATCGAGGATGTCGACATTGACGACGACGACGATACTGTATCATGGCCAGACACCATTGAGAGCAAAGTCATGCCTGATATTGACGGAGCACTGTTCCTATACGACGTTGGCGATCAGGATAGTCTGAAACACATCCCCAACATGCTAAGTATGTCGTGCATGTGTGACGAAGAAACTGTGAGGTGCGTGCTAATGTGGCGTTTGTGTTAAACAGAAGCAACAAGCAAAGCTGCACTACCTTCATTACTTGTTTCATGTAAATGTGACAAGCCGGACGAAGAGCGCGAAGTCGACCCAACTGACGTTGAGCAAATGGCCAGAAAGTCTATAAATGGACTCAACACCCTGCAGACATCCGAAGACCACAAGGAAAGCCACAGACGCGCGATTATGATGATTCTGAAATCTGTCATTTTTGGCAGTGCAGGTTGGTTTTGTGACACCATCACGGAATGCGGCAGAGGCTGACACTCGGCATCTAGACTATGAAGCGAGATATACATCGTCACCCCATCGCCGCGCACAATCAGGCACTGTGCGAGCAATGTCGCCTCGATCTGCTCACTTGCATAGCCATTCACGAGCCAGTTCAGAATATACTGGGTTCCTCAATATCGACAAAAGGCATGGCAGACATGACTCGAGCATGGCACGCTATGCATCGGCGGATCGGCTCAAGGTTCCAACGTTTGATTCACAGGAAGGTACATCTGGGACATTTCTCTTGGAAGAGTCTGATAGCGATGCCTCTCCACGCGGCTCTGCAAGGTCGTCAATGTCAGCTGTTCATCGACAAACAGGCAGTGCGCAATCTTCTGGTCCGTCGGCAGATAGTGGTGTAAGCTTCGATGAGCTGGTGGATCGATTATTGGCACAGCCGATGTCGAAGCTGGACAGCAAATTCGCAGCCATCTTCCTCGCCTTGTACCGTAATTTCGCAGCACCAGGTAGACTGCTGGAAGCGGTCGTGCAACGCTTCGAGGCTCTCGATCGGAGTGCTGGCGCTCAGATGATTAAGACTGTGTCGCAACTACGATATCTCTCGATACTCGAACAATGGGTGGGCACATATCCAGGAGACTTTGCACACCCGAGAACGAAACGGCGCATGCGAACATTTGCTAGCAAGATCTCAAGATCCCGTATCTTCAATGTGGCTTCGAAAGAGATGTCTTCGCATCTTGATCGTGTGCGACGAGATGACGACACGAGCTGGTGTTTTACTGATGAAGGACGTGAAACCAATCGAGATGCAGCAGATCCAATCAGGTCAAGCCCACTCATAGACGACCCGACGTTCAATCCTGTAGAGTATGGTAATGGGAAACTGATCCGTATGGACAGTTCTGATAGTTCGGGAAATCTGGGAGACACTCTGCGATCAGCGCTTGCATCTTCGGCGGCCTCACATCTTTTCTACAGTACGGAAGCAGCACAAAACCAAGCGGCTCTGCTTGAGGCTGTGCCCCGTCAACCACTGACCAAGCTACATTGGCGTGCATTAATGGAGAAGTCGGATGATGTTCTCGCGCGTGAGCTGACGAGAATGGACTGGGTGATGTTCTCGTCTATTCGACCTAGGGACCTCGTTCGCCAGGTGTCTCTTCCACCCAACGAACGAGCGAAATGTAAGAGCACGGTACACGTTGACCGCATGGTAGAGCATTTTAACCAGCTCGCGTCTTGGGTATCCAACTTTATTCTACTTAGGGACAAACCTAAACACCGCGCGCTCATGCTCGAAAAGTTTATGCGGATCGCCCGTAAAGTGCGCGACCTCAACAACTACAATGCCCTCGGTGCCATCATCGCCGGGGTGAAGTCTACTGCGGTGCACCGCCTGACTGCCACAAGGAATTTAATCCCAGAAGATATCGCCAAGGATTGGATGAAACTGGAGATCTTGATGGCGCAATCCCGCTCCTACTCTGCTTATCGCTTGGCCTGGGAAAACAGCACACAAGAGCGCATTCCATATTTCCCGCCTATTAGACGAGATCTGTTGCATGCTGCGGACGCGAACAAGACCTTTCTCGATGAACCCGCGACTGCAGAAGGCAAATCTGGCAACATCCGCCGGATCAACTGGAAAAAATTTGAAATCATGGGCGAAGTGATCGTGAGCCTACAGCGAGCACAGGGCATGCCGTATCGGGATCTTTTGAGCACCAGGGCAGATCCAGAAGTCAAGGAACTTGTACTGGAGTTGAAGCTGGAGAAAGACGAAGATGTGAGTTTTGCTGTCTCTTCCTCTTGCAGATTGATGTGCTAATCAGATGCTCTGGAACAGAATCTTTACATCCGCAGCACGCAAGTCGAACCTGCCGCTTCCACATCGACAGTGGCGAATGCTGGGGCGAAGCTCATGGATTTCTTCAAGAGACAGGCCTCAGGCTTGGAGGGATCGCCAACGACCTAAGGAGATGCGATAGCATCGCCGCTAGGTCTGGGAGGGAGAGTTTTGGAAATGACAGGACTTACGACGATTCTGGTTTATGACGATAGGGACACGCCGGCGATAGAGCAGGTGTAGAAGAGAACAGCGGATCTAGATGGGTAGGCTTCAGCCTCGCGGCATGATGAAACGGAGTGATGAGATGGATGATGAGAGTGGGAAAAGCAAGGGATGGTTCAGTCCCCCGGTTGGTGCGTGACGATTGCTGAAACGCGAACATAAAACGCCAATTATGTCAATTGAGGTCCTACATGGACATTTTAAAGCTCGAAGATACAAGAATCATCTTTTTCGAACAAAGGCTATCGAGATCTTCTGCATAGGAAGAAATGTAGCTGTGAATGTCTCGTTCCACGACATCGACGCCTAAACGGCCAAATAGCCTAGTAAGCCAAACAACATTCCAGCCGCACCACCCACAGCTGGCGTGAACTGTCCGGCCGCTGCCCCGGTGCTCGACGTGCTAGCTACACTCACGGAAGCAGTTGGTGTTTGCGCTGTCGAAGTTGTCCCAACGGTAGCAGCCGTCGCCGTGCTCGAAGCAGCCCCCGTCAGGGTGGTCAGCGCTGCCGACGATACCACAGTAGCTCCAGCCGAAGCCGTCGTCCCCGCCAGCAGTTCCGCGCCCGCTGTGACAGTGACAGGCACCAACTGAACATCCGTCGGATCATACGTAGTGGTGGAGGATCCAGGGAAATTTGCACCGGGGCCCGTTGCGAACTCCATGCACGTCGCGGACGCCGTGGTGCCGGCGAGCACGCAGTCCTGGGTACCGGTGAAGTCCGTGCCTTCGCTCATGGCCATCAGGTACGTGCTGGGCCCGTAGATCAGCGCCTGCGCGGGGAACAGGCCGCAGTCGCTGGCGTCGGTTCCGGGCGCGCAGGCGAGCGACATGGTGGTCACGGAGTCTTGGACGCCGATGATCGAGGCGTCGATCTGTGGACCTGAGCTGGAGATGTCATAGCCGATGAAGGGGATGGCGGAGAGGACGGTTTGCGAGGAGTCCTGCGCTGTACTGAGGAGGGGCGTGGCAAGGAAGGCCAGGAGAAGTTGGGCAGAGCGAGGAAGCGCGTGGGCAGGCATTTTCGATGGTTAAGATAGGTTCTGTGTCATTCGGGAGCTCCAGCGACCAAGATCCAGTTCTCTTCTGCGGAAGTAATTCGGAGTCAATGCAGTCTGTAGGGAGCGTGAAGTGGTGATCTTACTACCAGTAAGGAAAGGAAAGAAGTCAAAGTAAAGGTCTGATGAAATGAGAAAACACGTCCACTTCTCTACAAACGCTCGAATCATCCACCCGAGTACGTCAGGTACGGTAGGGTACACAAGTATTTCTCCAATGCCCATGCACCGTCACGCGACACAAGATTTCGCGCCATAGCATGAGCCGATATTGCAGGTGTTCGATCAGAGCGAAGGATGAAGTAGTGCAACAGACTCTCCTGGCCTAACCTGAAATAGTAATATCCTAAGAACTTTTGCCCCAATAACGGCAGAGGACATCCGTACGCGATCGTACATATGTAATGCCAAGTCCGATGGCCATGGCTGTTCTTATGTATGACATGGAGCGACTTGCTGATGCTGATCTTCAACATTGACGATATGGTTACAAGGCTTGGCCATTTCTTCATTACCGTGATGGTGGCATATCATGAAAGTGAGCTCATACAGCATAATAACCTAGTAGAACGCCTCAGTCCTAAATCGTCACGTCGTTCGGCTCTAGATACTAATGAAGAAACTCCTCTCGCCCTCCTGGGGCAGGACTTCGGCTCTCTTGATGATGGGGTCCGCACAGCTCGTCCGAATCCGCTCGACCGTAGCCGGGCTTCGTAGCGACAAGACTTCCTCGTTGCCCCATTCTTTCCTTGCCGACTTCAACGCATCGCGAATGGCGAAAAACACCGCTGAGCCCATGAACAATGGCGGCTCGCCCACACCACGGCTGCGCTGGATCGTGCGTAGGTTCTCCCAGTTGACGTCCTTCAATAGACTCACGTTGAAGTCTTGTGGGATGTCTCTAAAGCCGGGGATCTTGTACGCGCCGGGCCCGCGCGTGAAGATCTGGCCACTAGCGCGGTGCCAGAGGGACTCTTCGATGGTGAAGAGACCCATGCCCTGGACGAAAGCACCTTCAATTTGGCCGTAGTCGATCGCTGGGTTGATGGAGCGGCCGACGTCCATCTTGATGTCGGCTCGTCGGCAGGTCCAATCTCCCGTCAAGCAGTCAATTTCCACTTCTGCTGCAGCAACGCCTTGCGTGAAGTAGAAGAACATCTGACCGGTGTTCGGTCCCCATACGTACCCAATGTCTGGGGTCTTGTAGAAGCCGTTCGCCGAAAGGTTTACTCGGTCGAAGTATGCAGCGTGTGCCAGTTGCTTCATTGTAGCATCTTTTCCTAGCTTCTCTCTGAATGGTGCAAGACGTTCATTGAGCTGTTCGCACGCATTGTATATGGCGTAACCGTTCAGATCACTCGACGCCGAAGCTGCTGTTGAGGATGTGTTTGCCACGGTGTTCGTCGCCGTCTCCGAGATGTAGACATTCTCTTGTGGCACACCAAGTGCTTCGGCTGCAATCATGGTCATCTTGGTGTGCAGACCTTGACCCATCTCTGTTCCACCATGCGCGACCAGCACGCTGCCATCATGATAGATATGTACCAGCGCACCAGCCTGATTCAGGAAGAGAGCCGTGAACGAAATGCCGAACTTGGTCGGAATGATGGAAAGACCTCGCTTCTTCCATTTGTGCTCGGCATTGAACTTTACAATCTCCTGCTTTCGCTCCTGATAGCGGGACTCTTCATGGACTTGCTTCCACATCATCGGAACGTACCAGTCTTTCAGAGCTTGCTTGAAGTGTGTCTCTTCGTCAGCCTTGTACATGTTCAGCTCACGAAGCTTCTCAACAGGCATTTTGAGATGGTCGGCGACCTCTTCCATGAATGTCTCAGAGATGAACATGCCCTGTGGCCCGCCGAAGCCACGGAAGGCAGTGTTCGAGACTGTGTTTGTTTTGCAGATGCGACCACGGACATGTACAGCAGGGAACTTGTAGACACCATCAATATGGCTGAGTGCACGATCGACCACGGCAGCGCTGAGATCCTGCGACCAGCCGCCGTTGTTGAAGACATCGCAGTCAAGAGCCTGCAGCTTGCCATCCTTGTTGACGCCGACTTTCCATCTGGCTAGGAATGGATGTCGTTGACCGGAGGTCAGGATATCCTCGTCTCGGTTGAGCATACACCTGACCGGTCTCTGCAGCTTCTTGGCTGCTACCGCACAGATTCCTGCCAATTGAATGCTGCGTGTCTCTTTGCCGCCAAATCCGCCGCCCAGTCGCTTGACCTTGCTGACAATCTTGTTCGCTGCAACACCAGTCACTTGGGCGATATAGGCTTGTGTTTCTGTTGGGTTCTGTGTCGAGGAGTATACCTCCATTTCGCCATCTTCTGGTTTAGGAACCACGACACAAGCATTGGTCTCGAGATAGAAATGCTCCTGACCGCCCATGCGCGCCACACCTGTGAAGACATGATCGCTTTCCTGGAAAGCCTTCTCGACATCACCATTATGGATGTAGTGGAAGTGATCGAAGAAGCTGTCGTGCTGGATGGCTTCTTCGATAGTGAAGATGGCTGGTAGCTCTTCGTAATCGACCTTGACAGCACGAGCGCCCGCTTCTGCTTGTTTCGCTGATACAGCTAAAATCATGCCGATCGGCTGGCCAGCTGTGAACACTTCATCAACCGCAAAGAAAGTCTCGTCGCAGTTAGGTGCGCCCCACCAATTGGCTTGCGCGTTGGGCAGATCGCGATGGTCAACATAGTCGATTACGCCAGGAATGCTCATTGCTGGATCGGCATCAACTTTCAGGAGTTTGGCATGCGGCTTCGTGCTCAAGACGAGACAGCCATACAGCTCATTCTTCTGAACAGGTATGTCATCTGTGTACTGTGCTTCACCTGTACATTGCTTGAGGGCGGCCACATGTGGCTGTTCCTTTCCAATGACCTTCTTCTCATATGCCACGCCGGCAGTATGATCTTTGTAGCCCTTTGATATCTCACGTTCAATCTCCTCAACGCAATCTTGGTCGATCTCGGTACCTTCCGGATTAAGCTGCGCAAGGACTTCATGGTAGAACCGGTAGAAGAATCCCAGAGCAAGCGACTTTCTGTATGTCGCCATGCCACCAGGCACACCAAAGCGCAAATCGAAGTCTTGTTCGAGAGCATTCATGACACCTTCCAACGTCTTGGGATCTGTGAACTTTTTGCCTGTCAAGAAGCTTACGGCATTCTTCGCCGCAATCGTGACTGGCGCCATTCCACCGTATGCCAGACTACAGTTTTCGACATTGTTATCATCGTCAAGGCGAACTCTCAAAGCAGAATTGACAATGGCAATATCGTCATCCTTCCTCTTAGCCTGCTTGTAAGCCCGCATGTATTCGCCCTTGGCTTTGAAGATTGGAATACGAATGCTGGCAATGATTGCATCTGGTGGGAGGGCAGTAACTCTGTATGCTTTGAAGAACTCTGCCATTGGGATTTCAATGGTTTCGTCCAGACTTTTGGCGACCAGAGTTGCGTTCGTCGCCATAAACACCGGGTTAAGATCTGAGATCGGCGAGGCAGTTGCAAGGTTACCAGCTGGCGTTCCCACGTTGCGGATCTGTCGACCAGCGAAATATCTGATCTGCTTGTGGACCGCCTCGAATGGCTGTCCTCGTTCCTTACCATAATGCTTTGCGGCCTCTGCACTCAGATCCTCTAGATCAGTCAACGTGACGTTGCCACCAACCTCAATGTGATCGTCCTCAAACTTGTATTGACGGAGTTCAGCGATATCACCAACAAACACAGACACGGTATATTGCATGGCCTTGAACTTGACTTCGATCTGTGTCTCGGTACTGCCACCAATGATCTTCGCCGATGGATAAACGCTCTTAATTTCGAGCAATTGCTTCAGAGTGGTTGGCCTGAACCACCGCTTGCGCTTGTTCCCAAATGCCAAAGGGCGATATTCGTGTTTACGCAACGCAGGCGGGAAGATAAGCTGAGTATCTGGGTTATATTCGATAAATCCGGGAGGCGTAAAACGTTTGATAGGCTGATCATCCTCCTTGGATTCACCATCGCGACAGCAGCCGCCGCCATTGCCATCACCGTTCTTCTCCATGCAGCACCCGCTGCCTCCGTTGGCCTTCGCCATACCGCACCCTTTACCGGCACTGAACGATTGAGCAGCGTCCAGAATCGGCCTATAGCCTGTACACCTACACAGATTTCCGTCAAAGGCTTCTTCGACTTCGAGCTCCGAGGGGTCTTCATTGTTCCTTAGCAAAGCGTACAGGCTCATGACTATGCCGGGGGTACAGAAACCGCACTGGCTTCCATTGCTCTTTGCGATTCGCTCTTGAGCCGGATGAGGCTTCTTCACATTCCCGATACCTTCTACAGTGATGACATGCTTGCCATCAACTGAGACCAAGGGTGCCAGACAAGCATTGACCGAAGCATGATATATCTTCTTCGTTGTGGGATTGTACTGCGACACAACCACTGTGCACGCACCACAGCCTCCTTCTGCACATCCCAACTTTGTCCCTGTCAAACCAATGCCTCGTAGGTATTCAAGCAATGTGATCTCTGGATCAGCCGTGTCAAGCACCACCTTTGTCCCGTTGAGGTAGAACCGAAGCGTGTCGTCGTACTCTTCAGTGATCGAGCTCAGGGATCGTTGGCTTTCTGCAGAAACCGCTGGCTGCGGCTCGATCAGTCCTGGAGCCATGCTTATCAATGCGATGGTCGTCGGTGATTGTAGGACTGTGTATGATCTGTGTTTCCAAATTACACGATATGCTCAGCAATCATGACATTTCTTTCCCAATGACTGTGACGGAGGTTTTCCTGATAACACAGGAAGAAATGAAGAAATGGGATTGCAAGAAACAACAGTTTCCTGCCACGGATTGAACAGAAGGAGAGTAGGGAAAGAAGAAAGCAATATAATCAGCTTATCTCGATATCGCAGCTCGCCGACATAAGAGAGGGGACACGGAGCGGGGCGCTGCAGGTGGGGAGAAGGCATAGAAGATGTGCAATGAGCTGCTGTAACGGTCCAACACCTCCCGAGGATTGATACTGGCCCGCTGATGATCAGTTTCCTGTGCAAGACTGATGATGCCGAGTAGAATTGTGGTACACATCGCAAGTGGAGAGAGTTCATGTAGTCGGTCACTTCTGCAAGGCATTGCTCCCGGACGCGCCCGAAGTTTTCGTGAACCGTGGCAGCCACGTGCAACAAACAACGCACTCCAGTCTCTCCCTGTTCCTTTCGCTTGATATCGACATTAGTGGATCGAAGCGACCGCAGTCATGCCAAGTACAACGCGCATGTACATGAGGTATCTGGGCCGTTCTGCATAAGTCATTCATCATCCTTGCACTTGCGATGGCACAGCCTCATAGGCTCTACTTATCCTGCTTTGCTCAGCCGCTTTTTTGCATACACTATGGTGAGGTCAAGCTGCACAGTCGGAGCTGCTGCACGACCTTTCAGCTCCTGCCGGGCTAGCGCACAGGATCACGTACAAAGTAGGGAATCCTGAACCCAATTTCCCTTTCATTCTCATGTCGACATACGACTAAATCTGTCTCTGGTCGTCTGGTGCCCCTGCTGGGCATGAGTAGTAGTCATGGACCCGTTCTCCATCATCACGATCATCCAGCTTACAGCACAAGCGTCCATAACTCTTTACGAGTTCATAGAGACTTTGAGAGATGCAAAAAGCGAGATCTCAGCCTTGGGTCGTGACGTGGAGGGTCTTACTACAGTGCTGAAAAGGCTAGAGCGGACATTGACAGTCCCCAAGAACAAAGCTTACCTGGAGACGGAGGAAGACCTGCGAGCGATCGTCGGCAGCTGGGAGGGAATCGTCAAGCTCTGCCATGAGAAAGTCAAGGTTCTGACCACCATTCTGATGAGCTGCAGTTACTACGAGTCGAGCCAGGTGAAGCCCAAACTCAGTGGGGTCAAGTGGTACTTGAAACGGAGTGATGCACTGGAGGCTCAGCAGCAGCTAGTCCGGACCCAAGTGACCTTGGACAACGCCATGACACAAGGGGTTCTGGCAATCTTGCTTGCTCGAGCTGGGGAAGACGAGCCAGCGCCGGCGGTTTCTAGCAGCGATCTAATGGCAGAACGATCAAAGGAAGGCGAGCACTTGCGACGTGCAGCTGGAAATGGCGACCGGAAAGCCATTGCTATGCTGCTCGAAGCAGAAGCTCCACTCAACTCACGTAATCGCAATGGTCGAACAGCATTGTCCATTGCCGTCGAGCAAGGCCATGTCGAGACTGTGCGCTTCTTGCTTCAGCAAAAGGATATTGCTGTCAACAGCGCGCAAGACATCGTACAGCGTGGGGACCTAAAGCTCTATGAGAGTAAACGAACACCACTGCACTGGGCGGCTGCATGTGGCCATACAGCAATCGCGGGCTTGTTACTTGACGCAGGCGCAAAAATGACTGCGCAGACTTATGCACAGCGCGAGCCGGTACAAGAAGCCGCCATAGCTGGTCACTATGACACTGTCACTTACCTCCTCGGGCGTGGCGCAGACGTCGACACCAAAACATATTACCATTGGACGATGCTTCACACTGCTGCGGCGCATGGACGCCTGGACCTGGCTACGCTTCTGCTGAAGTACGGCGCCAACACCGAGATCGTATACACAGGGAAGTGGCATGGTGAAGGCAAACTTGACGACCGCGCCACTCACCAGACACCGCTACACTACGCGGTTCGTCCAATCCGAAAGCCAGCTGGAGACGAGACGGCCATGGTCATGCTGCTTGTGGAGACAGGGAAGGTCAAAGTGGGCGCGAAGGACAATAAAGGTTGTACACCACTGCACTATGCAGTACGGTCAAGGTGGAGACCAGCACTCAGAATTCTTCTGGATCATGCTGAGCGATATCAGATTCAAGCGGAGAGCCGCACTGGCAGAACCATTCTTGACGATGCTCTCACCATTGGAGACCAGGAGATGATTGACATGATCTCCAGCCGGCTGAAGAAAGGTGTCAAATAGTTCCAACCTGTAATGAGAGACAGGTCTGGTGTGGTTGATTGGGTGGCCTTTCTGCACTTGAAGCAAGACGTTCTACCTATATCTACGACTTTGGCTTAAGAACAACAGTACACCGGGACTAATACACAATAGTCGGTCTGAGAGGAATATTGCTCAATGTGAAAGGCAGCGTATGCCGCGGTTTATTTACAGCATATCTACAGCATAATACTCGCCACATCCTACCAGGACACCAACTCCCTCAGTTCGCGGCACCAGATGTCGCTGGCGGTACAAGAACAGTTGATCTACACGGATAGCAATCCACGTCAGCCATGACAGCCCCAAGGCTATCCAGCAGCGGGATCAACTCACTCAGTCTCAGCACTTTCCTTCTTCGCTCCACCTCCTGGCGTCCATGTGTCCACATCAATAACTTGTCTTCCTCTCCAGTTTGTCATGATGTTCTCTCCCTTAGCTCGCACACGGTTTTGCATCCAGTGTGGGAACGCCCGCAGCCATGTCATCGACACACCGAACCCAGGCAGATAGATTGACCCGCTGGTCCCGCTCAACACCTTTCGCACAATCGTCTCGGCCACGGTCTCGGGTGTCATCGTCGGCATCAGGAAGCTGTTGGCGTCGTTGTTGTAGCCCTCGAACAGCGATGTGCGTGTGTATCCCGGGTTCACAACGATCGTTCGCACCTTGGGTGCGTTGAAGCGTGTCTTGAGCTCTGCGGTCAGACCCTCGTGGAAGGCGAGCGCAGCGGCCTTGGAGGCTGCGTAGTCGACCATGTCAGGCACGGTCACATACGCCGCGAGAGACGCGACTGTGACGATCGTGCCGTGGTTGTTGCTCGCCATGGACGGCACAAACTCCTTGGCCAGCCAATAGTGTGCCAGGGTGTTGACTTCAAATGTGAATCGGACATCTTTCTCAGTTGCATTGAGGATGTTCTTGCCACGGGCAACGCCGGCATTGTTGATCAGAATGGTGGGCTCGCCGACCTTGGCGCGGATCTGTGAGGCGACCTCCGCGATCGTGCTGGGCGAGGTGATGTCGCACTTGTAGTAGTGGACGTTGGGTCCGGCATCGTAGGTCATGGGGATGACGTCCAGGACCACGACCTTGACGCCCTTCTCCGCCAGCAGCTTCACAATTTCGCCGCCGATGACACCAGCGCCGCCCGTCACCACTGCGATCTCCTTCTCCCACACGTATGTAGCCTTGACGCCATTGCTCAAGACGCGAGAGTCGAGGAACTTGCTCGCCCACCGGACGAGACCGAAGTAGAGGAGGAAGCGCACGCGCGACACGGCGGTCGGGTGCTGCAGGGCAAAGTTGATGCCACGGTTGGTGTAGAGGGCGGCGAGGAGGATGGGGAGGGTGACGACGGGGTTCAAGGCGGTGCGCTTGATGAGTCGGCCAACAGGGTCGCCTGTCAGACCCTCACGAGGAAGCCAGCCGTCGTGGAAAGGCATGTTGATGATGCTTTTTGGAAAGGAATGGGATTGTTTCAAGTCACCCAGTGCGTAAAGAGAAGAAACACTACAGATGTATACTTAAGGTAAGCGACCAAGCACGGTATATAATAAGAGTGCATCTGATCGCACGTGCATACCGGCACACATGATGCCCGTGCAGCAGAACTGTACATTGTGAAAGACTGGGACATGTCAGCCCACCACAACGCCAATCGACGTTCATTGGCACGGAGTGGGGAGGACGTTCCCCAAGAAACCTGGAGCTGGAGCTGGCGTTGCATGCGGGGAAGCTTGCATCGGTTCCTGGGCCGGCTGGAATATTTCCGGTTGTACGCGGGTTGTGCAACCAGCTTATGCACGATCAACTTGGGATCGCAGCTTTGACTTCCTCTATCGTACATGTGTGGATGTCGACTGCAATGCTTCGGAGCATATATTGGCCCGAAGCACTTTTGTCAAGTGAGAGCACGAGTCCTTGGGTGTGTCGTTGCAGTATGCCAATGAGCTTTTGACTGGTAGGAATTGTTGCAGACCAGGTCCTAGGACCTATAGATGACAGTACCTAGTCTGCCAACGCCTATTTCTCGGCTGAGACCATACAGATTCTGCTGTGAAGCACGGCAACACATTGGATGTAGATCGAGATGATGGCTTTCTCAGAACATGGAAACTGTCAATCCATGTTCTTTTGAAGCAGGATCTCCTTGGAAAGACTGCATGGTAAGCTTCTTCTGGTATGTCGAGAAGTACATCATGTACATGTGCGCTTGGTCGAACATCGAAGAAAAGAAAGAAACCGAGTACTTTCTGCTCGACGAGGACAACAAAGGTCCACTGAACCTGCAACTGATCGAAGAGCAGAAAAGAACCCATTTTGACTTCCGCACAAGAGGAAGACAGAGCAAAACATTGGAGCGGGGCTCGTCTATCGAAGGGCCTCCAGCGTAAGCATGTACCAAGGTAACCTACACGTATTGCTCAATCATGGCCCAACATATATGTGGCCGCGACCTCCACATCTAATATACGAGAAGTAAAGATATCCCCATTGAACATGTCAATCATCGAGAGGACCAATCCTCTGAACCTGCAGTACCGTGTCTGCCTGGTAACCTCCGCCTCGTCCCCACTGGGTGTAATTATCTGCAAGACACTGCTTAAAGCGAACGCGCTCGTGTTGGGTATCGATGAGAATCCGAAAGACCACTCGCTGAACTCTGGACTGGGCACGCACTTCCAATTCATGCAGGGCGACATCGAGTCTGAAGGAATCCCGATCCAGATTCTAAAAACCGCAGAACTCGGATTCGGGACAGACAGAGTTGATGTGCTGGTGAACGTGGTGGATCGATCTGAAACGAAAGCTTACCAGAACTTGATTCGAGAGGTTGGGCCTGTGATGAAAGAGCGAGGATCTGGATCGATTGTAAATGTCCTGAGTGATGCTGTCAAAGATATTGAACCTGTCGTTAGTCCCCGGACCAGCAAATCCTACTCAGACCGACAGTGTGAACGTCGTCACTAATTTATGGTATCGAACAGGTTGCCGTCTTTCGCGAGGAAGCGTCTTGGCGAGACTTGCAGACCCCTAGGCTGAACGTTGTAGTGCCACAGCGTGAGTGCTCAAGCTCGCTAGTCGTGAGAATGTGTACTCATCTGTCTCTAACACAGCAACGGTGGGAGACTCGCATCATGATAGCTCGCAATCGAGCATATCAGCTTACCAAGAAGCGAAGACACACATGAAAGCTCTCATCAAGACAGAGAAGTACGATACCCGGCACAACTCGTGAGCTTTTAGGCTGATACGGTACAGAGTCACCGAAGCATTGGAATCAGCTGTCGAGTCGAAGCACGCAGCCAACGTGCTGTACGAGATTGGGAACCTGACATTGTTTTTGGCCGGAGATATGAGTAGTCAGATCGACAGGAAGCAGGTATATTTGGATGGTTCCTGTCGAGAATTATAGATGGACAGGAAAGTCGTTCAACCATGGCCCGCGAGCTAATCTACGATGAGCATGTACCAAATGGTCCAAATCATGGTCAGATAGTTGGGATTCTTTCGATTCTGCAAAGTGTTTGGTGGAAGCATCGCCAGTAGGGACGTTGACCGTTGGGACTGCCGAAGCACCGAGATTGAAGCCAGAAGGCATTTATTCGAGCGGCCATGAACATCGCTATCTGGGTACAGTAGCAATGTATGTCCGAAATATATTCAATGTGTGCTGTTGTTCGATCAGACCAGGATGTACAGACGGGAAGGAGAAGTTCGCGGACGTATGGTCTGTGCTTTCGCCACGGATATCGCTCATATATGGAGTCCGCTAGACATGTAATGTTCATCACCACTAAAGATTGCATTTTCTCAATATCTTCCATACGCTGTCTCCAAGTAATCATACCAAGACATACTTGGGCAACATGCAGACTACTACACGCACAATAAGGACCATGCGTCCGGCATTCCTATCGCGCCGCGCCTTTGCCACGACCTCGACGAAGTCCTCTGCTAGGCCACCGTTCGCCCCCGGACCTGCGCCGCCACGGCTTCCCAAGGACGAGCAAGAGATCTTCGAGAAGCTCCAAGCACAATCTACCGGCGCCTTCTCCACACCGACACCCACATCACGGACCGCTTCAGACGATGTCGTCGGCGAAGCCTTGCGCGAGCAGGCACAGTCGCGCTCGTCCGAAGCGGATGATATGCTAGAGCAATTGCGCGAGCGCGCGAGGCTGGCTGCGAAGGGAGATGGAGAGGAGCTCCACCCGAATGTACGGAGAGGAGCCAAGCCGGAGTTCGAGGGTGATGTGAATCCTAAGACCGGAGAGGTAGGAGGGCCGAAGAACGAGCCATTGAGATGGGGCGTTGCTTCAGATTGGAGCTATAACGGACGAGTGACGGACTTTTGAGGGGATGCTGGAGGATGGTCAGGATCATGGTACATGCTTGGGTGTGGACCATTATGGAAACGAGAACGGTTTTGGATAATCTTCGTCATTCTTTTTAACGAAGCCTCGTGGGAGGATTACGCATACAACGCCAGCGCCTGGTATAAACCGCATACTTGTGGGCAAGCCTCTGTCCAAGCTCCCTCCAGCGTGCCCTACATGCCAACATGAAGTTCGCACAGTCCTTGCTTGTTGAGCATTGTTCTACTCAAAAACGAAGGCACGTGTGCACCCGGCGCATCAAGCAAGCATATTATGATCTGGTCATACCCATAGAACTTGTCTATATACTAGGATATCTCTACAACTGTAAATCAGCATCTACATTGTACTTAGTGTGCTCACAAGTGCTTATAAGCACTCCATCCTTCTCCCGTCTCATCTCTCCTCGCAACAACGCCATCCGCTTTCCTACTTGCACGATCTGGAGGGTCGATCGTTAGTCTGCTTCTTCATTGTTCCAAGCACAGCCACATCATGCCGGTTACGACCTACCTCGCAGTCGAGCAGGATGTAATCCCCGATCATGCCGGGTCGTAGGCAATTGACGACCAAAGTCCTAGTCGTGCCCAGGCTGGACCAGAAGCCTGGCTTTGCGACCAGAGCCAAGGCCCAACTCGTACAGACATCGTAGAATGTCGACTGTGCCCCACCATGAAACGTGCCTGTGGGGTTCTGGTACTCTTTGGTGACGGGAAATCTAAAGGTGACTTTCTGCGCGGCGAAATCGGCCGCCACAGCTGATAGCTCAGTCGACACCCATTTCTCGGTGAAGTGGCCGGTATGGTTCTCTCGCAACTATGAATGGCTGGTGAGTTTGTTTGTCATGTATCGTGATGTCTCGCGCAAAGTACGTACAGATTCGGCAATCTCGTTGATGTCGACCAGCTGCTTGAATCGTTCGAGGTCGGACATTTTGAAAGCGCTATGGAGTCGTGGAACGGCAGCAGATCTGTTGATTCAAGGGGTCAAACACACAAACGACGGCGTTTACAAGAATGAAGCAAAATATCGAGGACTGAGGTGGACTCAAGATCGTATCCATTGCTTACATGTCGATCGTACAATATCACTCGACTAGACCTCGGACCTAATCGGCTTTACTACACCAATTGATCACACAATGTCTGACCGACAGAACCTAGCAATCGCGCAAGGATTGTTCTCCTCGGATCTCTGAAACCATCTCTACCGGTACAAACTGTCTTAGTATCCGAAGCTTGAATGGGATTTTGCCTGTATATAGGCAAACCCTTATACATAAGGTAGAGTGAAGTGTTGCACCCCACGCGACGATGTAGCGCGGAATCTCGCCGCGTATCTCTGAACTTTTTGTAAAGAAGTTGGGTATTGGGAAATGATATTCGGCCAGTGCGAACTTCTACCAATGTGTTAAGCAACATGGCTGAGTCAATCTCGCTGGAAGAGCGACTCGAGAAGATCCGGTCGTCGCCCAAGTTGCAGAACCAGCAGCAGACCGCCGTGGTGCTCAGTGCCATCGATGATACCTTACGCACACAGAACAGCGCGGCTTCGCCGACCGCCTACTTCGCTGCGCTTCTGAGTTTGCTGGGACAATACATCTCGACCGAGAAAGGCATCGTGAACAAAGAAGTCGCATACGCAGTCGTCTACCTGCTCGATCTGGTTACTAGCCATGTGCCGGCACCGCTCCTTCGATCCAAATTTCCACAAATACTGGCGAGTCTTGCGTCGGCCTTGACACACGCCGATGCTGAAGCGCCATTGCTAAGAGCGAGTATTGGGTGCTTGGAATCGCTCTTGGTGGCCCAAGATGCGCAAGCATGGGCTCTTCCACAAGCTCCGAGCAGCCCGCGAGGTGCTGTAGGAGGGCTGCTGGTCCTGGCTCTGGACCACAGACCAAAAGTTCGAAAGCGGGCGCAAGAAGCTTTAGACACAGTGCTGAGGCATCCACCGCCGAGTCCTTCCCTTGATCATCCTGCGTCAGATATGTGTGCGGAAACAGCACTACGAAGCTTGCAAGCAGCAGCTCAAGAGGCGCTGAGCAAAAAGAGGAAGCACAAACACAAGGAGGAGCAACAGAATGACCCGAGTCTGATGCACGCACTCCAGTTGGTCAAGTCCATCGCGTCTGCTGCGAATGGTTGGCCAAGCAAGAAGATCGATGCGCTGTGTGAGCTGCTGCTCAATATTGCAAGAGGTAGCAACGAGTTCTTGACCATGGCTGCGTTTGAAGTGTTTGAGATCATATTCGCAGGTCTGGCAGATCCGGTATCTTCAGCAAAGCTTCCACGGCTTCTCGAGGCGATCAAGACGTTGCAACCATCGCAAAACGATTCCCAGCTGCTGCCACCTTGGATCGCAGTACTTAGCAGAGGCTATGATGTGTCGTCCCAAGTAGAACCTGAGGAGACGTTCGAGAAGCTGCCTGAGCTATTCAACATGGTTTCATCATTTCTCACGTCCTCCTCTCATAACATCCGTGTCTCAGCATCTGAGTGCCTGATCTCACTCCTGAACACCTGTATACCGGATTCTATCGTACTTGAGCCGTCGATTATGGATGAAAAAATCCTCGAAAAGATTGGCACAACCCTCCGCGATCTGTTGAGCGTCAAGTATCAGCCAGCTTGGATGGAGGTCTTCAACGTTCAGAGCGCGGCATTTGATGTGCTTAGATGGCGGTCAAGTCCATTGCTGAATGGTGTTGTACAATACGTGGGAGACTTGCGAAGCAATGATTCATTCGCTGGCAAGAAGGAGGCCGACGAAGTCATTTCAGCGGCTATCTCAGCCATGGGTCCTGATAATGTGCTTCAGATCTTGCCTCTCAACCTCAGTAAACCCGCTGCAGGACAACCTGGTCGCGCGTGGCTGCTACCACTAATTCGTGATTCGGTCAGTAATGCTCGTCTTGCACACTTCCGGTCAGAAATGGTACCTCTTAGCGAGGCCATGTTCCAACGAGTCCTCAATCACGGTCGAGCGGAGAAAACGATGGAGATCAAGATCTTTGAAACTGTCGTTAGCCAAATCTGGGCATGCCTACCAGGATATTGTGAATTGCCGGTCGACCTAAGGGAGGCTGTCGATCAGACCTTTGCAGAGCTGTTAAGTAACCTGCTGTATCAACAACCTCAGCTACGTACCGACATCTGCAAGGCTTTACAAACACTAGTGGAAACTAACAAGGCCATAATCGATCTTGAAGGAGAAGACAACCTTATACAGCAAAGCCGGATGACCAAAGAGGAAGCACGGAAAAACCTGGATCATCTTGCTGGCCTTGCGGGCAATCTCCTCGCCGTGCTGTTCAACGTCTATAGCCAAACGCTGCCACACAACCGAGGAAACCTCCTGCAATGTATCAATGCATATCTCAGCATCACGCCGGAGCACGAGATTATGGAAACTTTCCAACGTGTTGCAACCATGCTCGAGACTTCACTGGTAGAGGCGGCAGCTGAAGCGGCCAAAGAAAAGCCAATCCGCCAACAGCCATCTAGCGAACAAGCCAAAAACAAGATGCCACCCACATCCCATACCCTGATGGACCTCATCATCACCATCTCAATCTACCTGCCGCGACCGAGCTTTGCAGGCCTGTTCAATATGGCGGCTAATATTGTCAGCCAGCAGCATGATCCGCAGCTGCAGAAGAAAGCATATAAGCTTATTCCTCGTCTAGCTGAATCCGAGATTGGCCGAGAAGCTATTACAGAGCGAAACACTGAGCTTCAGCAGCTGCTACTTGCTTCGGCCGACAAGACCTCGACACCAGCTAAGCGTGACCGTCTCGCCTCCATCGCGCAGATTGTACCGCTCCTGCCGACCTCAGATCTACACTTTATCCCATCTATCTTGTCTGAAGTAGTCATCAGTGCCAAAGAAGTCAACGAGAAAGCGCGAACAGCTGCGTTTGATCTTCTTGTCTTGATGGCGGAGAAGATGTCAGAAGGTGGAACTGTCGTAAATGCCAACGTCCCCCATATGCCGTCTGATGCACCATCCGCAACAGCGAGCTTGGAAGAATACTTCACCATGGTCTCTGCTGGTCTAGCAGGGTCAACGCCACATATGATATCTGCTTCCATCACAGCATTGACTAGATTGCTATATGAGTTCCGCAGCAAGCTGAAGGAAGAGACTGTCACTGACTTGGTCCAAACGATGGATCTGTTTCTGACCTCCAATAACCGTGAGATTGTACGTTCAGTCCTCGGGTTTGTGAAAGTATGCATAATCTCCTTACCAACAGAGCTTATGCTACCCCGCCTGGAAACACTGGTGCCAAATCTGGTCGTCTGGAGTCATGAACACAAGGCGCATTTCAAAGCCAAAGTCAAGCACATCTTTGAACGTATGATTCGACGTTTCGGGGTCGACATCGTCGAGCGCTATACTCCCGAGGCAGATAAGAAGCTCATAGCCAACATCCGGAAAACTCGCGAACGGCGAAAGCGCAAGAACAAGGAAGACGGCGGTGCAGAAGACGCCATCGAAGGTGCGCAAGAGAAGAGAAAGGGCCGATTCGAGAGCGAGTACGATGAAGCAGTATATGGATCAGAAGATTCAGATCAGGGTGAGGAGTCTGACATATCCGATGATGAAGTGCTTGGACGTGCAGCCGAAAAAGGCCGCAAAGCGAAGCAAACAGGAAAGCAGTACATTGTGGAAGATGATGACGAGCCACTGGATCTGCTTGATCGCAAAGCTCTCGCGCATGTATCTTCAACAAGGCCGAGCAAAAGCAGAAACGTTGCCGATCTCAAGAAAAAGGCCAAGACTGATCTTGACGGTAAGCTCGTCTTCAATGATGAAGACTCTGACGATGATGCAATGGATCTGGATCTTGATGGCCAGGACCCGGGCGATGGAACACTAGAAGGTGGGATCAACGCCTATGTCGCTGCGCTGAAAGGCAAAGATGCGCCTCAACGAGGACAGAAGGGCAAGTTGAAGTTCAAGAACAGCCGAGGCGGAGATGACGACATGGAAGTGGACGAGGCCGAGCTCAGTGATGCACGAAAGAAAATGCAGCAGAGTCCTAGAGGCGGACGAGGTCGAGGTCGAGGAGGTATGGGTCGAGGCCCGCCAGCACGTAGAGCTCTAGGAGGTGATAAAGTGCGAGGCTCAGGTTCTGGTGCCGAAGGGATCAGGAAACCGAGGGGTGGTGCCTTCAAGCACGGGTTACAGAATCGTAGGGGTCGAGGTGGCGCGAAGCGTTAATACTCCATTGCCTTATGTAGCGTACTCGTTTGATGTAACTAGTATGGGCTGCACAGTCGAGCATGATACCTCCTCCCGTCCACTTTCCTTCCAGATCTGGTTTGAAGTAGAACATCCCACGTTTTCATCTTCTGAGCCTCAACACCTTAATCGTGCCCGACAAGACACCCACAGCAACAACCGCCTCAATCAACGCGCGCGCCACCATCTCCCCTACAGCTCGAGGCAATGTCGCCCACCCATCCCAGGACTCGAAGTCCACACCTTCGTTCTGCAACCGGGTGAGCATCAACACCAGCTCAATGAACAGCGTGGCGAATTGGAGCAGCAACACCATCGCAAACGCGATCTCGCGTGCCTCGTCCGGTTTCGTACGTGACATTCCTACGCTGTGCAAGAAATCGCCTAGCGGTCGGCTGAGGCGTAGGTAGAGATGGCACATCGTGTAGCATAGCAGGCCGAAGCCGAGAATGCTCAAGCCGATCGTGAGGCCGACTTGTGCCGCGGAGAGCAGCGAGACCAGGAGGGACATGTTGGGAATGCTGTACACACTTGGTAGGAGAGCAGATACCAGTGGATTTTGGCTGTATAATATCTAGGGTGTCGTGTGGTATATACAATTAAGGAATCAAGTTGTTCTGTCCGTTGCCGCATTTCACGAGAGGAGGTCCAGTGACGCGTCAGAAGTCTTCGAACTTTCGCATCTTGCGGCGCAGAATATTTTCCTCAGTCTCCATGAAAAAAGCTATGGCTCCTGCATTTGGTGTAATTACATATCGTGCTTCGATTCAGTGGACAAATATAAGATGCTGTCCTACCAAATGGCATTTCCAGCTTACGTCCAACAGCGTCGGTGCAAACATCGTGCATCATTTCATGCGTCAGCCCTGAGTAGCACCGACATGAGATCAATCTTGGCATATATTGGTGAAGAATTGCTCTCTGCAGACACGAAGACGCCTAAAAATCAGCGACGTTGTTCGACTTTGGGCGGAACGACGTCCAGCTCCGGGCGATGGGCTTTGTAGACATCAGACTCCTTCCCTTCTGTATTCCCATACACACCGCCGCCCCACTTCAACACCTTGATCGTGCCCGACAGGACTCCAGCCGCCAAGATTGCCTCCAGTATGGCACGCCCCCCGAATGCCAATACCGTCCACACTGTAGGGTCTGGTTGGTCCGGTGAGTCCGCCCGACCTGACTTGATCCCCTCGAACACGAAGGTGCCGAACTGAATGAACACCATCACCCACAGTCCAACCTGGGTCTTGTCCTCGTTGGGGCCGGCCAGCAGTTCGCCGATCGGGCGGCTGACGCGTACATAGGCGTCCAACAGTACAATCCACAGCAGCACGAACCCAAGGATGCCAAATCCGATCGTTAGGCCTGTCTGTATCGTGGAAAGCAGCGACACCAGAAATGACATTTTGTTCTGGACAATGATGTGTACGACAAAGAGTATTGGCTTGGTGAAAAGGCTGGAGAATGTCGACTGCGTAGATTGTGCAGGGTAGAATGTACAGGATCAAAAGGTGGCCTGTTGATGCGGCGCAGCATAAAACACGAAGCCCCAGTGATCGTCGAAAAACACCCAACTTACGAACTTTGCGAGGCGGGGAGGTTTGCAGTATTTCATCGGAAGCAGCCATGAATTGTTCATCCATCACAGGGAAATGTAAGTCTTGGACGCACTAGATCGGCAAAAGTCTCCCTATACAATGGTCTTTCCAGGTTGCCTTCAACAGCGTTAGAGAGCAAACCCTGTGTGGGTTAACACCTTAACGCTACACAGCATCGACTTGTTGATGTTTACATGAGATAGCATCGACTATCCATTCTCTCTCCATGTTCATCTATGTCCAGAGGAACAGCCCTTCACCTCCACCACATCCGTACTTGAACCACGCCCGATAAGACACTCACAATGACGACCGCCTCGACGATGGCGCGCGCCAACCATTGTCCCAATTCTCCAGGTAAAGTCGCCCACACATCCCATGACGGGAAGTTCATCTCTTTGTCCCCACTTTCGTTGTCCCAGCGATGCACCATCAGTCCCAGCTCAAGCACTATAGCGCCCAATTGGAAAAAGGCCGCTACAAAGAGTCCAAGTTCTCGCGCCTCGCCGGGATGTGGAGCGCGCGAGGTCAAGCTGACCAAGTACTCGCCTATGGGTAGGCTGATGCGTACGTATACGTAGGACAAGGCCGTGAATAGTATGTAGCATAGTAGACACGCTCCAACGACGCCTACTCCGACCGCGAGGCCGAGCTGTGCCGCAGAGAGCAAAGAGTGTGCGAAAGACATTTCGTAAGTCTTTGCAACCGGTGCAAGGATCCGGTCAGAGCGCTGTGCTTGTCCGCGTCAACTGTGTCTAAAGTTCTGGGCGTTGTGTAGATTATGGTGGCAGTAGAGTATGTAAAGGATCAGAATATCATGTCTGACGTGGCTTTCGATCTATCCAGTGCGGCACAGTTCTGCATTCTGGGAGTTACGATTGTCTGGCAGCATGATCCGCGCTGTGTGTACTGCAATAGGCATAGGTGCTCAGGGTGCAGGCCAAACGCTTCTGAATATCACATCCGAACGAGCACTTGGTAGAATGTTGCACAGTCAATCAGTGAATGAAAGTGTTGGATTGTCTGGCTAGCATGTTTATTCGTTATTCTATACAAAGATCACAAAGTTTTTCTAAGCAAGTTGAGGCAGGCCTAAGATAGAGATGTTCTTTGTTATTGAGTTACATTGGCAGTGATCACACCAAAGGCAATGACTATCACATTATTCGTCTGATATTGAGCCAACTTCGCAGTTCCGTTCGAGAAGCCTGTGATCCATGCACATACATCGGCAGCGGCTGGTCTCATGCGTTGGTCATCCGACCGAAACAGCCATGGAAGCTGGATCTCATCATGGTCTTTCGACCGCCAGAGGGCTTTTGCCTAATCGCTAGCCGAGACATGGCCACCGACCTTCATGTCGATCCGCAGGATTGCCATCTCAGCCAAAGTGAATGACTAACGTCGAACTCTGCTAAGTGGCGGCATCAGCGGAGCGGATCCGCGAAAGGATTCCGAAGAGACTGCTGAGGGCTTTTCGCTGTGAGGAAAACCGTGGGCTGAGGAGGTGAGACGGGCGAAGTGACTGCATAGTCACCATGACTTGACGAGCGGATATGTGTCGGACGGCGAATGGCGGCATCCACATGCTGTCCATTTACGTTTCCCACTTTCTCACTTGCCGGACTAAAGCTGGTGTTCAGGATGGGTGATGTTGCAGGGTCGAACTGGAAGGTCGGGAGCGGGTTCGGTGTGAGTGTGTAACTCTGGCCATTGTACTTGTTTGCGGCATGGTTCCCTGGCTGCGGCGTGCCTGTAGCTTGCTCGTAGGTAGGGACAGAAGGCATATCTGATTGAGGATAGACATCCATCTCGCGACTGTCGCCTTTCGTGACATATGGCCAGGGGCCATGCTTCTCAGAGGGGTCGGTGTAGTATGTGCTGTCGCCACTCTTGAAGAAGAGGAAAAGCGCACGGCCTATTCCAATCAATACGATGAGGACCCAGATAAACAGCAAACATGTTGAGATGATGGCCTCCTGACGAACGGCCCTCTGCAGCGCGTTCGTAACATGAATAACACCTGCAGCAATGCCGGTAGCCACACCTCCCTCAGATCCGGTATTAAGTATGTCTGTTTGTGAGCCAGATACTTTTGCGAGCGTCCCAAGGCTAAAAGTGTCGTTGGCGAATTGTGGAAAGTCAACGTGAGCATGATCGCTGACCCAGGTCAGACCTTTTTCGATGCCTTCGATCTTCAGGAAAATCAAGCAATTGAGGACATCCATTATTGGTTCGTACAAGACAGTGCCACCGAAAGTTGCGTTCAGTACGTCCGTCATGTCGTCAACGAACTCGTTCAACGTGTTGTTGACGGCTGTGGTACTGATGTTGACCCATCCAAACACATCCTCATTGATCTTTGCATTGGTGTTGTTGATGATCGTGTTTGTTCCTACGGCCCATCGCGCACTTTCGTTATTGAGTGTATCGATGACTTTGTCGGCAAAGCCAACGACTTGGTTCTCGAGCACTGGAACCTCTTTTGCGATCGCTCTGAGCAGGATATACTGACAAAGACAAGCCAGCAATCCAGCTATGGCAAGCGACAATACAAAAAGTGCGGGAACGGTTGTTGCATAAGCCACGCTCCATCTAACCAGCGTCTTACGGCGGTGTGAATGGAATGGTGAGGCCAGCTTGAGTCCAGCAGTGGATGTGTAGGGTCGAGATACGAGATGTACCGCGTCCATAGGATCGTAAGCGTTGTTCTGTACCAGAAGAGACCTCTCCTTCATGAATTTGTATCTGCGGATCTCGCGGTAGGCCATGGGACCCATGGCGAGAATAGCAGCTATGATAATTACGATCAGGAATATTTTCTTGGCCATTTGTTCAATGTGAACCAGGTCATCGAAGAAGTCGTTGATACCGTTGTTATCGGAGCAGAAAGTAAGCTGATTCTTATCCGGAACAGGGAACAGAGATCTGTTCATGGTATATCTTGGCAAGCTTTCGTTGAGAAGCTTTTTGACCTCTTCGAACGGAAGTCGGAGTACTGTGTTTGTCAGGTTCTGGATTTGTGTGAAGTCGGGGATCGATGAGTTGAGTTTGACAAGATCTGCATCGTAGTCCGTTGGTAATTGAATGCCGTTTAGCGTGTTGATCTCACTGGTGAGATCGATGGTCGGCGGCTGTGAGTTGTCGCCATCAAGAAGGTTCCCAAGCTTGTTGATCGTGGACATGAATCCATTCATGGCATTCTCGAAGTCAGACGCAGCACCACTAAGATCTTGGCCCACATCTTTGATGGTGGAATTGAGCAGATTGCTAATGTCTTCGGCGGCGCTGATCACAGCGTGTAGGCTGCCACCGACGGCGAATGTGATCAGGCAGAGGTATGTCGATGTCAAAAGATTGATATAGAAGACAAAGATCTCCTCGACGCCAGTGACGGTCAGCATCAGCATCTCGATGAGTCCACTGATGGCCTTTTCGATGCCGTCGGCTGCCAACTCGTTGACGCCCGCACTCATGTAGTGCGGCATGCTGGCCATTGCAGAGCCTACATTCTCGACTGAAGTACATGCGCTGAGCGCTTCCCTTCTTGCCGAACCCAGGTTATCATCAAGGCTAGCGATGGCCAGGAGAGTTCGCATCAATACGAGCAAGAGAAGGATGGTCCACCGGTTGATCCAGGTCTGCGAAAGCCTTGCTTGAAGACCCAGATATGGCGTTAAATACGATTCGTGTTGGGATGGAGATGGGGTGATAGTTTGTGTGCCTGAGAAACCGCGCGTCTCGTCGTCGGAGGGGGGAGTTAGCGGACCAGGATTGGGAATCGTCTGTTGCTGTCCGGGGGCTGCCATAGCGGCAAGTAACGTGGTATATCAGGACGTAGCTGGTAAGAGGAATGCCGCTCGTCGTTCGCTGGTGCACCGCCTGGGCTGCAAATTATAGTCGAGACAGTGCAAGCTCTGCTATGCACTCAAGTAAGAAATGTGAAATTTAGCGGAGCGCGGTCCAGCACGCAGCGCAGATAATTAGTAGAGATATGCGCAGCGAATGTAAGGAAAGAGCAGCATAAATGAACGGGGAAAACACGAAAGAAAGGAGAGAGGTATGCCTTGGTGAAGTTTGAGGACAATGAAATAGTGGTTACGTGTGAATCGACAATGACACCAATAGCGCGAAGAAACACGGTCTTCGGCATTGTTCTATTCTTGCTGTGGGCTACCAGAGCATTGCTCATGACCATGACGCCGGAACGAGCAAGCATGATGTTGATGTCGTTCAGCTGATGATGCTGGCTGAGTGTATGTGGATTGCGCGGCCGGGTCGTGTCATGGCCTGAAACGACGGCAGCTTTATTCGCGCTCGTGATGTGGACGTGTCTACCAATCATGACGCCCGACATGCTGCGAGGTGAAGTTGACGCTCGGGCCATGATCAGCTGCACGCGCGAGGCACAGGCGCTTACTCGGACGACATGCTATTGTCCACGCCAATTATTACCATTCAACTCCATCAACTTCCAGTATTGCTATCTTTGAACCACCCAGCGCTTCGTCTTGCGACCGTTCTGAGAATGTGGTGACGTTGATTTGCCCGCGCGTACCCGACCGCCATGCCTTGATAGGGAACTGTGGCCAGTAGTGGATGACAGCGCCTGGTCTGGAACCGGCATAACATGATTGAGGATCGCTTTAGCACACCTTTTTGATCGGGCGCCCATGCGAATTCGACAACGCAAGGCTCCAGGACTGTGAATAGTTGACGTTTTTACCACGAATGCAGCCTACAAGGCCGGGCCTGCATCGGCAACATCATACATACTTATCTTCTCGTTTCATCATTATGCATCGATCACGCCAGCCATATATTACTCCTTTCTTTTGGGCATCACCAAGCAGCAGGAGCAAAATTTCGACGCCAAGCTCTGCATTTAAATCGGGATCAGGTATTGGAACTGTTCTACTGGTCTCTAAGGTATAACAGCGAAAGTGGATTGCAGAATGTGACCCGGTGGATTGTGCAAATTGTGTGCCAACCATTTCCTGGTTTCGTGAGCACATCAACCATCAAATTATACGATCGCTGACGAGGTTTCCCCTCATGTCGACAACACTCCCTCTCGAGATTATTCATGATAGAACAATACTGCATCTCTGTGCCTGTTGCAGCTCGGATCGGACAAGTTTTTCCCAGTTTTCACTCGCGGACATATGTCCTACTTTCGCAGCTATGAGTAGCAGCGATATGCTAATACCGCTCAAGTTTCTGCTAAAATTCAGATGCAGAACTTGAATTGGACCCGTCTCAATGACCTCACGATGTCTCGTCGCTGGAGGTTGAGTACAGGTAGGTACTCGCGAACTCACGAATCTGAGGATGCAATGGCTACGTGTTGCTGCAGCTCTATGGAGCGCTGCCTTTCACCTCAGGATGAGCATCAAGGAAAATCTTTCACTTTATTGCTTGGACTTGCCAATGGAGTCAAGGCCTGACTTCACAAGGATCTTGTGGATGATTGCTCAATGACTTTGCACACTCATTGTATCCCTTGACACATGACGGACGACCTCAGGAAAAGTTTTCAATGATACGGTAGAAAAGTTCACTTGCGATCACGTGTGTCACAGATCACTTCATCAATACCTTTTCATTACATATTCACTTCATACCTACCACCTCTTTCATTTCCTCCTTCACTGGTCTCCTTTGTCCACTGAAACCCCAACGGATGACCACTCGATCCATGACACAAGCCGATCTGCCAGCCAACACCGCCATGTGCCAAGAGCCCAGACTGCCATTGTGAACCGTATTCACGATCCTCAATCACTTACTAACGTACTAGAAGAGTCCGACTGCAATCGAGACTCCACAGAATCCTTGGATTGAGATCTACTTCACCATTCTCCAGGAAAATCACATCCAGCATCGAAGATGCCTCCGTTGGGACCGATCGAACGACCGGAACCGATCACCGGCCTCATCATGGAGCAATCGAAGGAACACGAAGTTTGTCCGGAGCGGTAAGAACTCACCAAGCGAAGCGCGGAACTTGCGCACCTTATCCTTCCCCAGCATTGCTGCGTTGATGTGCAGTGTCTATGCTTTTCATGCCCATGTTTCGATTCTTCTTCAGTACGATGTCTGTTAAGATGTTCAGGATTGACCCGAAATCCAGGATCATTGACAGTCCATTGAGCAACAAGGGATCCTCCCTGAGAGTCTTGGATCTACCAGACGGAGAGATCGCTTCTGCAAAAGGTGTCGACAGCGTTCACGGAGACGAGCAAGCCGCTGATTCTGGTCACGAGGACCAAACTGCAAGTACGAACTCAGACTCCCTTTCTTCCCTTCTTCAGCATATTCTCCACGAAGATGCCTTTCAGCACCTCAAAACTATTTCCTGAGGATTGCACTTCGCGTTCAGGCGCTGTATGCTTCGTGAGGCTGATTCTATCAATCTAGCTACAAAAGCCAGAGATGGAAGCCCTGCAACCACAACCCCATCTCCACTTCTGAGAGCCACTGCCAAAGACTTCGTGTTCAATGTACCGAAAGCCGACGTCAAAGCCAATATTCAGCATGGAAACCAGAACATGACAGCGTTGCAAGTCATTGGACCAAAACAGCAGCCCGTTCCAATCTACAATAGGTCATCTTTGGGCTCTCCTCTCACAAAGCCATGGCTCCCGCCAACGAACACACGCATCCAAGAACAGCGTCTCAGAAACAATGTACGCTTCCGTGAAGGCTTTCATTTCTCCTTCGCTTGGACCGTCGACCTAGACTTCAAGAAGCATATGCGCGAAATGCAGAATGAGCGAATTCAGATCGAGATCGCCACCCAGACCAGGCTTGCGCAGGAGCAACGAGATCGCGATTTCTACCATGCGATCGGTATGAGTGTTGAGGTGACTCGTGTCTTTGATCAGTCAATTACGGATCGAGACTACTTGACCAAGGACTTGCCTATGGTTGGTCTGCTCGGATATGGAATCTGTCTTTATGGTAGCGCAGTGCTGAACCAGAAGTCCATCTGGAGTGTTGGCTTCGAACACTCATATCGACCAAAGGTTGCCTGGCCTGGTCTTCAAGAGCTCAAGTACGAGGGGCCAGATCGGATCTCCACGGATCGTATCCATCGTCGCATGTTGCCATATCCTCGAGTGTGTACGGACGAGTCGGTCGACTGGACTCAGCGTGACTTCCTCCAAGCTCACGTATTCGATGAGGTCGGATATCCTTTCCGCCACTTTACCGATGGTGTCGACACGCTTCGCATGCACTCGGTCAAGCGTGCTGCTGAGGAGGCCTTCTTTGCTGCACACTGGGTCGATCAAGTCGAGTTCACCAAAGCTGTCGACGACGACACCCCAGATGCGGAAGGCATGCATGCGCTGGGTCAGTCGCTGTTCGACGCGATCGATATATGAGAGCTCGCGTTGTTGTCTCTGCAGACGAACATAACTCATCATTTGTGGCAATGTCTTGTCAACCGAGCGACGTATCCACGGTTCCCAATTTCCACAGTCGATCCAATATATCCGAACATGCAGTATGCTTTGACCCATACGCTGTTAGCATGTCTTCGGGAAGAACCGGAACGATCATTGAGGCTGTGTTACCAGCTTGAGACAGGAGATTTGATGGTTTCGGTGAAGGATGCAGTTCAGAGAAATGTTTTTGGAGAATAACATCTCCATATGCAATTGGCTCTGCAACTTCGAGGTTGGTTTCACAGGATGATTTTTGGTCGGGATCAAGCATGGATATGCCATCAGTATTGGAATCTCGGATTTGCCTGGGAACATTGGGCCTCTGTGCTCTCACCAGCCACAACACCCTGCAGGTTTCTTACTTGGTACTTGTAGCTTGGTTAGCACACACTATTTCACCTTTTGGGTGGCTTTGTCGAGTCAGAAGCCGAAGGACACTAAATACATGTATTCAATGCATGTTTTTTGACAAGCCGCGCAGTCGACTTGTCTTTCTAGTGTGACAAAGCCAACATGAAAATTGATAGTAATGCCTGTAGATATGTGAAGTAGTGCGCTAGATCATGCTCGCCGTGCTCAAATGATTGATGTGATCCACTACAGGCCATGAAGCTGTGATTATGCTCGGTCATGATTGGTAGCGACTTAGCGGGCGCTACTGGCAGAGCGCGGATTGACTACATACACATGTTTCACAACCTCGTGGACGTTCAATGCCATCATCCAGAATACCGCTTTCACTGCTGAAAGATGCTGAACGCTGTGCTCGTGTTCAACAATAATGGTCAACCTCGCCTGACCAAATTTTACACCCAACTTGTGAGCCACTCCGGGCGTCCTATCTGCCGCTTCGAATATCAAGTCTGAGTCTCCCTCTACAGGACACTGCCGTCCAACAACGTCTCATCTCCGAGATATTTGCCCTTGTCTCCGCTCGGCCTGCCAGCAGCTGCAACTTTCTCCCCTTACCGCCACTCCTCGCGGCTTCCACACCCAGCAAGGTCCCAGCGGCTGAGCAGAACGATGCACCTTCTCTCGTGACCTACCGCCATTATGCGACGTTATACTTCATCGTTATCTCAACATCGACCGAATCCCCGCTTGCATTGCTCGATCTGATCCAGGTCTTTGTCGAGGCGCTCGACCGCTTGTTTGAGAACGTGTGCGAGCTGGACCTGATCTTCAACTTTGAAACGCTACATGCGGTGCTTGGAGAGATGATCGTTGGGGGAGTGGTTATTGAGACAGGGCTGGAAAAGGTGGTGGAAGGGGTGAAGAGCCAAGGCCGAGTGGCCAAGAGACCTGTCAATGCAGAGGGACGAGGAGGGGTGCTTGGTCAGGGGATTTGGGCGGGAAGATAATGAGCTCACGGATCATGATGTAATGTGTTATGAGTATCACTCTTACGAACGAGGGCCATGTACCCTAAAGAAGAGGGACCACGGGTAGACTGGAGCACAATATATCCGGAACTCGACCATGTCTTGAGAAAGACATCGGAAGTCACATGGGATGCTGCGGTAGCCATGAAGCTACTGTTTAGTGTTAGAGCTGGCTACTATATCAGCTGCCCCACGGCAGTGGTCAACGCTGTGGTATAAACAGACCATGTGGAAGGAGGTCGTGATCTACCCAGCTACACGTCGGGATACGTGGAACGGAAAGTAGCAACAGACCTACCAAGGATATGAACAACAGTCGCTTTGATCTGAGCACGGCAATAATTGGAACGGCATTTCTTCAGGGCAAAAGATCAAAATGCTACATATATATAGAGATGCACAAGCTCAGGATCAGGCTTTCGTGATGAGAAGGATGTCTTCTAATAATATGAGACCATTGACGACTTCGCTGTACAGCTCCATACATTTCGAGCTTTGCTCTATGCTGATCTCGAACTAATGCTAGAGGCCAAATGCTCGGCCGTTGCAAGCGCCAAACACGTTCGCGGTAATGCACGCCGCCATAGACTACCCACAGGCTGGCGATACCATGATCAGTCACTTTGTCGGCTGTGTAGGGGACCAACGACGGTATGTAATTATGATTGTAAACAAAGATGTCGTTTGTACTATAATGAATGTCCCGGCTACCATTCTGAAGGCAGCATCATTCCTCCAGTATAGGCTACGACATGTGCAACGGCAGCTCCCGCAGCCCGCTTCGTCATAACCGAACCGGTAAGCGCGCCCGGTCTGCATGTCTAACCCGCAAACGAGCTCTCTCGTCAGTGCATGAGATCTTTATTGCAGCAAACTGGCGGCCCTTTGACGACTTTCCACTCATTCTCCTTACACCGCGTGGACTATACTCCCTCTCAAACCACTACGTCCTTCATCCCAGCATCTCATACTAGCGCCTGCCACCGCTATATGCTGATGACGACGCGGGATCCAAGCAGTCGCAGCCAGTCGCCGCAGCTCAGAGCCGCATACATGAAGCCGCAGTGAAGTCGATTCCATTTTGACACGGTGACAATACAAAACCATCACGAAATCTTCCACAACGTCCGCGAGACCTGGAGGATCTTCCGGCTCATATGAAAAGTGGACACGAGTACAAAGGCACTGAACGCCTACGAGCATCGTGAAAGCATACCTCACACAGCTGCCTCCACTTCAGCGAAACTCCCCACCTCCGACGATTTGATCGAGGCCTTTCATCAGAGGATTAGAACACAACCCAACGCTTCACGCGCGTTGTGTGCGCGATGGGGAGGATCAAGAAGGTCGCCACGGATCGGCACACGGCCACTCTGTCGCCTGCCATCGCCGAATTTGTGACTTCTGCATCATCAGCAAAGCTGTACCAACTACCAGCTAAGCTCGCCAGCTTCCCACAAAACTGGCCTTTCCCACGAGGCGATCTTTATCACTGGATTCCCCTGCTCGACCGCTTCGACCACATTCTGGAGTTGTTTAATAAAGAGTATGCGTTGACAGAGGGGCCACAGTCACAACCGTTCGAACGCCGACTACTATTAAGGGGTGATGCGGCGGAGGGTCTTCCGTACCCTTCTTCAGAGCCATCATCGCAAGAGCTCGAGTCAGAAGCATATTCGGAGGAAGGCGACAGAGAACTGGTAGAATCCATCGTCAACTTCACCCGCATTCTGCACGAGCACTGTGGAAACCGCAGCCTGTATGCTAGTAGTGGTCACATCAATGACCTCCTACATACTACGTCTTTGAGTCTTCTCCGGTTGTGCCTCAAGTTGGGTCTTCGGCTAGCACAGCGGTTTCATGTGGCACGATACAAGAACAACCACCCACAAGCACAATCGGCACTGAAGGAAAATCACTACGCCTTTAACTATGACAACCTGGCAACGATCGCGCGGCCTTTTCCAAAGGTGGTTGCGTCGGTCGAGAATTCAGCAGCGGCCACGCCTGGTAAGGGTAAGGATCGAGCGGCACAGGCACCTCCGTTCAATTCATCGGATCTCGTGATGATTGCCAAGGACCCGCGCAGCCTGGAAATGAAGGGTGATCTCTCGACGGTGTCACTACGTTATTACGATCAGTCAGCTGCTGAGACAAGGTCCGTACCAGCACAGGATCATGTTGAAGCAACCCCTGCCACACCAACTCCTGTACGACGGACCTCCAATCTTGGTCCATCTCGTGATCGTGCACCTGCCAACGACCAGAGTATTGCCTCCATCGACATGGTTCAGACACCAAGCAAATCTCGTCAGACAGAACCTCTGTTATCTTCAGCTGCAAAGGTGTTACTCGTGTCCTCGACCAAGATCGCAGAACAACCTGCTTGGGCTATAATGGCTGAGTATGTCTCTACTGTACCCGAGGACTCGCGTTATGACCTGTTGAATCGGGTTCGCGTGGCAAAGGCACTTGCTACACCCCGAGCGACCCATCAAACGCTGTTGGAAGTACGGCTATTGGCTATATCAAACCTAGCGTACGCTCTGGGCGATTCTAAATTTCAAGATAAAGTCGGACAAGCTGACTCCGAGGAGCCTCAACGATTTCAGCTGGCAAAGCAATTGGCTGAGCTGCTGCAGCCAGCGACGAGCGAGCAGACACCTCTCTCCCTCCCGCTCGAGTCAACCGTCTTGCAGGCTCTTGAAGCAATGAGCAAGTCTAGGACGAAGTCTACCGCTATCGTGGACAATCTGCAGATCGCGGTCAACCATGGAGTGCTTTACTATACGCTTCGCAAAGTCGTGGCCAGCTTGAATCAGGACGAAGACCCAAACAAGCAGGTGGAACTTCAGCGCACTGAGTGGCGAGAAGCGACGTTTGATCTGGTGAACGCCTTGATGATGTCTAGTTCGCATTATCGCTCAGCAGAGAAGATGGTACAAGCTGGCATCATGGATATACTGGTTGAGACGCTTACTTTCCGCACGGCAGTTGCAGATCGCTTCCACGAAAAGACGCTCCAATTCCTGTCAAGTTTCATCCACAGCCTACAGCAAGCCTTCCAGACTCTTGCGAGCATCAAAGGTTTGGATATCGTCGCAGATTTGACACAATTCGAGGTGGACAGTGCGCTTCGGCAGTCTCAGAGTGGTCACGGCTTAGCGAGCGAGTTCAAGTCCAAAGTCGTTGACTACGACATTTCGTTTCACAAGCAGTCCACTCTACGTCAATTATTCAAGTTCACGTCACACTTGTTTGAACACAACGCTGGCACTCACGATCGTTTGCTGAGGAATCTAATCGACACTCCACAAATGCTAGGTGCACTTCGTACTGTAATTGAGCACGCTCACATTTTCGGGTCAAATGTGTGGAGTAGCGCCCTCGGCATTGTAAGCAGTTTCATCCACAATGAGCCCACAAGCTATCAGGTCATCGGTGAAGCTGGCCTGAGTAAGGGATTCCTAGAATCAATCACTGGCGAGCGCATCCCGGATGTCCTTCCAGAGTCTTGCGCTCTGACAGCTGAGGATCTTCCTGGATTCGTGCCTGTGGTCGATGGTGAGATTCAGTTCCCATCAGTTCCCGGAATACTCCCAGTCGGAGAATCTATGGTGGACGTACCAAATGCATTCGGCGCCATCTGTCTCAATGAGTCAGGGATGCAGCTCTTCCAAGTTTCAAAAGCGCTTGTAAAGTTCTTTGATATCTTCGTTTCTCCTCTACACGTCCGTGCAATGGAAGACGAAGCGGCGGGCCAGACTGCTGCCACCATCGGAACTGCCTTCGATGAGCTGTCACGTCATCACCCGCAATTGAAAACTCAGATCATGATGGCTGTCAAGTCAATGGTCAAACGCGTCGCGAAGTTGTGTACGGATGTCTCCCAATACAAGCCAATTGGCGCAAAGCTATGGCTGAAACCCTTGCGGGAGTCTGCCCAGCTTACAGGGGCGGACAAAAACAGTTCCGTCGTTCTTCCATTCGTGAGCGTATGCGTCAAATTTTTGGAAGGATTTTTCCACAATGGCAGCATGTGCGCTCTTTTCTGTGATCTTGGAGGTGTGGAGGGGCTGTTGGATCTAATAACCACAGCCAGCAATCCGTACGATATGGTGGCCTCTCCACTCCATGGCAAAATTGGTACGGTGTTGAAGATGATGTGTGACGCCAAGCCACATCTTGTCCTGCCAAATGTGCTCCACCGTCTACAGATCGCGATTCGTGGTACCAAGGCTCTTGTCGCCAACAAAGATTCTCGGGGACTGTTTGTTGCATTCTCTGATACCGCCTTACCCGAAGCCAACACGCTCACTGACATCGACCTTGCTACGTCCGTGCTCGTATCTCTGTCGGTCACGCAGCTGCTGTCCGAGCAATTGAGCCGCATTCTAGCTCCTCCACATTTCACAAGTCGTCACAACCAGCAAAGCAACCAGTTATTTGTCACACTCAACTTCACCGATGTGTATCTTCAGCTTGTTGAGGACCTTGGTAATTTACATGCTGCATGCATTTGGGAACTATCTTCGCTTCTTGGTTCGCTTTCCACGACTGTGAAGGATGACACAGATCCGAAAGCATTCGTTCATCACCGCATTAATACCGAAGGCCTAGCAGAGATTCTTACTTCAAGCAAATCGGACAAGAGTACATCAAATACAACGCCGGAGACTGGTACGAGTGAAAACGAACTTCTCACCAGGAACGTCAAGGCAATCCGCTACCTTCTCCAGCAGACTCCATCCAGCGTTGAAGCGGTCTTTCATGCGCTGAGTCAAGCACTTACCCCGAAGCGTAACACGGATCCTGAGATCAAGCTCCATGCCAATCTGGTCGCGGAAAAGATCGCCGAGAAGCTCTTATGGGAGCTTAACTACGACAAATTTGGTCACCATGATGAGACTATGGAGATTCACTATTCGTGGTTCATCCTCAACGAGATCACGAGAGTTCAGCTGCGATCTAGCTACAACATGGAATCATACCCACACTCCAAAGAAGCTTTGACACTGGTGCTGAGCAAATTTTACCAGAGGAAAGGATTCGAGAAGATGAACGACTTCTTAAAAAAATTTGGTGACATGCTTGGCAAGACGGCAGACGAAGACGAAGTCGCAAAAGTGCGTGAAAGAACCGCTAAGGATGGCATTCGTGTCATTCTAGAGTTCTACGGTCACGTTGTGCGCTCCAAATGTATCACGGAGGCTACACAATCGAACGTCATCTCAGTCAGAGACCACAGGCAGCCAGACTACTTCATGCCAGGACAGTTCGTGGTCGAGATCAGGAACGTGATCCTTCCAGCCGTCACAACAATCTGGGACTCAGATGCAATCGAATCGATGGATGAGCAGCAAGTGAAGCAGATTGTTGAAATCCTGCGCATCATTCTCAAGGGTGAAGGCGAGGATAGAGCTATCAAGCGGAGCGATGATGCGAAACGCCATGTGTCGACCCTGAAGCCAAGCTTTTCCCTCAAATCTCGGACAGGAATTCCGCTGCTTCAGAATGGCATTATCCCGACCTCATTTGCACGTGAAGCGGTATACAGGTGCCGCAATCATGAAGCCACTGCTCGCGAATACGCACTTTCGCGTATGCCGCCGCGAGATGCTCCAACTTTCCCCATACCTGAGGACGAGCCGTCTGAAGGAAGCAATGGCACATCGTCGTCTGACGATGCTCTTCAAAGACAGAATTCGGTGGAAATGACCGATGCGGCACTTCCTAGTCAACAGCCCGATCCGTCAGCTCCGGCTACCACGGTAGTGACCACAGACGTGCCATCATCCGAGGCGGATGCTGATTCCGATAACGACGCCGACTTTCGTATGCCTTTGCCTGGCGGACTCGATGAGCAAGAAGTCATTGACATGATCGGAGGCGACACCTTGCAGAATATCATGAACATGGCAAATGGTACACTTGACACACGTGCAGATGCGACTTCAGCGAAGGTCTCTGGAGAAGCATTTGTCACAGTGGATGACCTAGATGAGAAAAGAGCTGAACTTCGGGACGATCTTGTTGATCGATGCTTGGGCGTACTCAGTGCTGTTCCTGCTGTCACCTTTGAGCTTTCTGATCTAATACAGGCTGCGGTGGCTAGAAGTGGTGAGGGTGCCAATCCACGCGCCGAGATAGGCAAGACGATCGTGTCGTCCCTTATGTCTCTACAAGCAGATGAGCCTGGTCCGAAGACAGGTGTCAAGATCTACGCGTACGCTCACCTGGTAGCCCTTGTTTTGCAAGACCGAGACTTTTTCGATTCGACACTTGACGACCTCAAAGAGTCTTTCGACAACCTTGTGGATTGGGTAGAAGTGCCTAGTGACGCGAAACTGGAAGACGTCCCTTGTCTCGAAATGATCTTGCTCATCATCGAGCGCGTGCTTGCGGAAGATGAACAGCCTGTGGAGATGACTTGGGAACCTCCACCACCAGAGCACCCTCTCAAGCCCCAACCTGTACACAAGACGCCCGAGCCAGTGGTTACTCACGATCTACGCACCCGTCTTCTGGACGCTCTACTAGACATCCTTCCTAAAATCGGCAAGAATACCTCGTTAGGCTTGTCCGTCGCCCGAACACTCGTTATGCTCACACGTAATCGCGAGTTTGCCGCACGCTTGAACCAAAAGAATTCCATGTCTCGCCTGTTCCTTATGATCAGACAAATGGCAGGCTCTGTAAATGACAAGCTGCATAGCGCTTTCATGCTCATACTACGTCACATGATTGAGGATAAGCAAACCATCCGCCAGATCATGCGCACAGAAATCAAGGCGGCCTTTGAAGGTCATCGTTCAGTGCGTGCTATGGACACCACGACCTATACTCGCAACCTCTATCATCTCGTGCTTCGTGATCCTGAAGCTTTTGTGGAAGTAACGCAAGAATTGCTTGAGATCGTGAAGTTTGATGGCATACCTACTCGTGCTCAGTCACTCGGCCTGAAGAGGGACAAGCCAGCTGTCACAGAGACCAACGGAAGCGTGCATGAAGTCGAAGCTAAAGCTGATGCTTCCATCACTACACCAGTAGCCGACGAAGTCACATCGTCAAGCCTTCCTTCGTCAGATGGTGTGGTGGCGTTTTTGTTACGCGAGTTGTCGAACTACAAAGATGTTGAGGACCACCCTCCAACCACAGACAAAGCAGATCCTGCAGAGAGCAGTGTTGAAGCCACTGCACCTACCATTGGAGACGTTGACATGACTGATGCTGCCTCAAACAGCACAGCTATTGCAGGCACTGTGTCTAACAAGACTGACAAGCCAACTTTCCGGGCAGATGAGCACACAATATACATATATCGTTGCTTCCTTCTGCAATGTCTCGCTGAACTGCTTTCAAGCTATAACCGAACAAAGGTTGATTTCATCAACTTCTCTCGCAAGCCAGAGACACAGCCTGCAACACCATCCAAGCCACGAGCCGGGACTCTGAACTATCTTCTCAACACCCTTGTACCGGTCGGCACGCTGGAGCACAAGGACGACATTGCCCACAAAAAGAAGCTTTCTACATCGAGCTGGGCCATCACTGTGCTGGTATCGCTGGTCTCTAAGACTAAAGAGCGTCCTGTTGTCTTACATGCTGTCGATGCTGCTGATCAGCCCGAAGATGACCAACTCACCTTTGTTCGAAAGTTCGTTCTTGAGCATGCGCTTCGTTCTTTCAAGGACGCCACCGTCTCTCATGAACCTCTCGATTTCAGATATTCCAGGCTACTCGGCCTTGCCGAGATCTTCAATCGAATGCTGAACACGAAAGCAGAACGTGATGCCAATGGGCAACGCATGATATCCGATCCTAACAACCCGATTGGGAAGCTCATGTACGAAAAGAACTTTGTTGGCGCTTTGACATCGGCTATTGCTGAGCTTGACCTCAATTTTCCCAATGCCAAAAGAGCTGTCAAGTACATACTAGGACCGCTCCGTGCACTGACTGATCTTGGTGTAATACTGAGTCAAAGCGGCGAGTCAACTTCCAGTGTCGCCGGAACAACGACCGATGATGATGATATTTCCTCGGCAACTTCTGTCTCTGATGCAGAACAGGAGGAGCGAGAGCAGACGCCTGATCTTCTTAGGAATACGACGCTCAGCATGTACGAGTCTGGTACCAACCAAGAGGAAGATTCTGAGTCTGGCGATGACGACGAGGATGATGACGATATGTACGATGACGGTCTCGCGTACGAGGACGAGATGGACTACGAGGAAGAAGTAGTGCCCGAGCATGGCGACGTCGTCAGTGACGAAGACGAAGACATTGAGGGGATGGGAAACGTGGAAGGCGTCCCGGGCGATGTTGACATGAACCTTGAAGTCATTGTTGACCATGGCGAAGGTGACTCCGACGACGATGATTCTGATGATCTGGATGAGGACGACGATGACGAGGACGACGATGATGAGGATGATGAAGACGAGGACGAGGAGGACGATGAAGTTGACTATGGCGATGAGATGGAGGGGATGGAAGAAATCACTGGAGACAATGAAGGGTCCAGTCTAGATGACCACGACGAAGAAGGTGACTGGGAAGAAGAGCCCGGCGCCGAATTCGAAGCTGGAAACCTCATGCACGATGGTGGTCCACATGGCGGTCCACTGGACCATATTGCACGTGTCCTCGGTGCTGGTGACGGGTCTGACCCTGATGACCCTGACGGTGTTATGCACATTCCAGGCATGGGGGATGGAGATGATGATGTTTACTTCGAAGAAGACATGGTCGAGGAAGATGAAGGTAAGCCCAGGACAGACAATTCACGAGCCAGTGGGCTCAAACAGGACGATAAGCTGACATATATTACGCAGAAGAGGAGAATCCTGACATTGGAGATGTGGTGTATGAACCAGAGCTCGAAGGTTTGTGGACTGAGATCCTTGAATTCCAACGTCTGATACGAATGTTTGACACGACTGCAGAAGATGAAGACGACGATGAAGAAATGGGGTTCGGCTGGGATGCGCCACCAGAACCGCCGACGATCATCCACGGTGGACATCATCACCATCATCATCATGTTCAGCAACTGCCCCGAGGCTTCAACGAAATGTTTGGAGGTCTGATAGGAGGCGACCCTCTTCGAAGTAAGTACAGCTTCTCTGAGGACGTAAGGACGTATGACTGATTTTCTCCAGTGCCGATGTTCCGCACACATCGTGATGGATCCGCTGCCCATGCGGAAGACGATGGTACCAACCCACTTCTTCAACGTTTCGGTCCTCACGCGCCTGGTGAAGATGCTGCCCGTAGAGACCGTGATACGACCTTCTCCCGTCTAAGCCGTCGCGCATTTGGGTTGCAACGTGGCGACGGAGGTACTTTTATACAGGATCTCGTGGCTGCCGTCGGACCTGGAGGACCGGGCACCATCAACGTGACGCTTGGTGGCCCTGGTGGTAGATTTGACGGTGCGCCGCCAATATTCGCCGTCACCAATCCCCCTAATGGTCGGGGTTGGCCCATGAACGCTACGCGTCTGCGAGATGTGGATCTCGAGTGGTGGGGTCAGCCTCAATCGGGTGTACGACCCGGCAACGATGAGGCTCAGGCCGTACATTTCACTCAGACTCCGACAATTGTACGCTGGCAAGAAGAAGCACGAATGCTGTTTGGCGGCAAGCACCACGAAAAGGCGACCCGCATCATCAACACCTTGTACAGACTCTTGGTTCCTGCTGCGATGGAAGCGAAGAAGCAGCGCGAGAGGGAAGAGCAGGAGCGCAGAATTGCGGAAGAGCAGCGGAAAGAGGAGGCCAGAAAGAAGGCTGAAGCTGAAAAAGCAGAACGTGAAGCTGAGGAGAAAAGAGAGCGTGAAGCTAGAGAGGCTGCGCAAGCACAAGAAGCTGCTGGTAATGATGCTGAGAATACCGACATGGAAGGCATCGAGCGTTCGACTGGGGAAAGTAATTCTGCTGTCGACGCAGCGGCCGCCACGCAAACCGAACCTGAAGTCCCTGTCGAACGTATAACAACGATGATACGTGGCAGAGAGGTGGATATAACCACTTTAGGCATCGATGCTGGATTCTTGGAGGCCTTACCGGAAGAGATGCGCGAGGATGTTATTATGCAACAAGTTGCTGAGCAGCGCACACAAGCAGCCCAGACCGGTGAACCTCCATCAGAAATCAGCCGTGAGTTCCTGGAAGCATTGCCACCAGAGATTCAGCGAGAACTGCTGCGTCAAGAGGCAAATGAGCGTCGTCTCCGAGAACGCGAAGCCCTCCGTCGCAATGCGCCAGCTGGTAATGCTCCGGTCCTACCGCAGCCGGAAGAAATGAACAATGCCGACTTCATCGCTATGCTGGAACCAGGCCTTCGTCAGCAAGTTCTGATGGAAACGGACGAAGGCACCCTCGCTGCATTACCAGAGCACTTGCAAGCTGAAGCTCGCGCGCTCATTGGTGATCGGGTGCCCCGCCCAGCTGGGAATGCGGCACCACGTCGAGCTGGCGGTCACTTGACAGCTCGAGCAGCAGAAATCGAAGAGCTGAGGGCTGCGGCTGCTGCACGCGAGGCTAGTAGACAGCGTCGGCCAGTCACACAAATGTTAGACAAGGCTGGTGTGGCAACGTTGCTACGACTCATGTTTGTCTCACTACATCACAAGGCAAAGAACAACTTGCACGGCATATTGTCGGATGTTTGCAAGAACACTCAGAACCGTGCCGAAGTGATCAGCATCCTGTTGTCGATTCTCCAGGATGGTACGGCCGACCTTGGTGCCGTGGATCGCAGTTTCGCACAACTCTCACTTCGGGCAAAGCAGACTGGACTTATGAAGACACCCCAGCCATTGAAGCGCACGCTGACTGGCCAAGCTGGTCAGGGTGTCAACCCGAGCACCGATTTATCTCCACTGAACATCGTTCAACAATGTCTGGCCACTCTGAACGCTTTAGCTGTGGACAACACGAAGGTCCCGTCTTTCTTCTTGACAGAGCATGAGACCGTTGCAGGTCAGAAACCCAAGGTCAACAAAAAGGGCAAAGGCCGCGAAAGCAAGGCAAACAAATATCCATTGAATGCGCTGCTCACGTTACTGGACCGCAAACTCATTACCGACAATACGGCTGTAATGGAGACGCTCGCTTCGCTACTAAGCAGAGTGACTCAGCCTCTGATAATCTTGCTTCGTCGGCAGAAGGAAGATGAGACAGACAAGAATGTTGAGGGGGAGAACCAAGCACAGGACGCATCTGCAGTGATTGATGTGCCAATGACTGAATCTTCGTCTGGAACAACAGCGCAACCAGAGGGTACGACAGGTGAGGCCTCGACACTGGAGACCAAACCGACAGACAGTACCGAAGCTGGCAAAGCCGATAAGAAGAAGCACCGCGACTTGACGCCCCCGGAGGTTCCGGATGAAAATATTGGGCTTGTTGTGAACATTCTGGCAGCAAGAGAGTGCCAAAGTAAGACCTTCAGCGACACTCTTGACATCATCAAGCACTTATCTGCCATACCCGGCGCACGCGAGGTCTTTGGCAAAGAGCTTGTTCGCCAAGCTCAAGGATTGGCTCAGACCGTACAAGGTGACCTTGAGCAGCTTGCGTCACAAATGAACTCCATGGGCACAGGTGCCGACCTACAGGGCATCGCTTTGGCTAGCTTTTCCACGGCTGATACCAAACAACGGAAGCTTTTGAGAGTTCTCCTGGCTCTTGATCATCTATTCAAAGCCCAGCAGCCAGGCTCACACCGCTCGGTTCAACCTCCAATCGATCCGAAACTTAAGGACGATGTCATCACAGTGCTCTACGAGAGCTCGACTTTTGATAAGCTTTGGAAGAATCTGAGTCTGTGTCTAGAGGCCATTCGACGCAAAGGAAACATGACCAATGTCGCGGCAATTCTGCTTCCCCTCATTGAAGCACTCATGGTGGTCTGCCGCAACACCACACTGAAAGATGCTCCACAGGCAACAACTGTTGCATCGCCGTTGGAAGTTACTGTCAGCTCGCCTCCACCAGAATCTCGCATGGAGGGCATCTTCTTCCAGTTCACCGAGGAGAACCGCAAAATCTTGAACGAGCTCATCCGCACCAACCCAAAGCTGATGAGTGGACATCTTGCTCTCCTCGCCAAAAACTCCAAGGTACTTGAGTTTGACAACAAGCGTACCTACTTTGCCCGTAAGCTTCACAACAAGGGCGAAGTCCGGCAGGCGCACCCTTCGATTCCTCTCAATGTTCGTCGAGATGAGGTGTTCAAGGACTCTTATAAGGGACTGTACTATCGAACAGGCGACGAGATCAAATACGGCAAGTTGAACATCCGATTCTCCGGCGAAGAGGGTGTTGATGCTGGTGGTGTATCTCGCGAGTGGTTCGCTGCTATGGCGCGTCAAATGTTTAATGCTGACTACGCGCTCTTCAACCCTGTGGCCTCCGACAGAACAACATTCCACCCGAACACGCTCAGCTTCGTCAACGAGGAGCATTTACTCTTCTTTAAATTCATCGGAAGAATCATAGGCAAAGCTCTGTACGAAGGTCGCGTTCTGGACTGCTACTTCAGCAGAGCCGTATACCGTCGTATGCTCGGAAAATCGGTCTCGCTGAAGGACATGGAGAGTCTGGACCTGGACTACTACAAGTCACTCGTCTGGATTCTAGAGAATGACATTACGGACATCACATTCGAGACCTTTTCCGTCGAGTTCGATCGCTTTGGCGTCACGGAAACGGTCGACCTTGTGGAGAATGGCCGTAACATCCCAGTCACCGAAGAGAACAAGCATGAGTACGTACGACTCGTGGTAGAGTATCGCCTCGTCAAATCAGTTGAGGAGCAGCTTCACCACTTCCTCATTGGCTTCCATGAGATCATCCCCCCTGAGCTTGTGGCCATCTTCAATGAACAAGAGCTTGAGCTTCTCATTTCAGGTCTTCCAGAGATCGACGTTGATGATTGGAAGAACAACACAGAATATCACAACTATCAAGGCACCTCGCCGCAGATCCAATGGTTCTGGCGTGCTGTCCGCAGCTTTGACAAGGAGGAGAAGGCGAAGCTTCTCCAATTCGTCACAGGTACGAGCAAAGTTCCGCTCAATGGCTTTAAGGAACTCGAGGGCATGAATGGGTTTGCCAGATTCAATATTCATCGTGACTTTAGCAGCAAGGAAAAGCTGCCATCAAGTCACACTTGCTTCAACCGTAAGTCTTCCATCCACATCACGCTATATTGAAAAGCAATACTGACTTTTCCTTTCCAGAACTTGACCTACCTGAGTACGAGAGCTACGAGCATCTCCGTCACCAGCTGTACACTGCCATCACGGCAGGAAGCGAATACTTTGGTTTCGCTTAGATATGCTCTTCAACCCATTGTTTTAGTATATGGAGTCGTGTGTTCTTGCTTAATAATCGCGGGCATGGGACGTCGAGGCATCGTGGAAGCATCGACTTAGCGTTGTGGGAGAATCGGTGTCGGAGTATGGTTATTATGCAAGGTGGATTTATTGTATCATGAAACAAGCCTTGGTGGCCATTGCTCGGAAGTCGTGGTGGAGTTGAGAAGTGCAGGTCTCAATTTTACCGCAGTCCGATGCAACGATCGTGCCAATAGGCTCTAGATAGGTGCAAAACAATGAGATGATGAACTTGTTCGGTCATCACGTTGTAGAGGCGTGCACCCAATCTTAGAGGATATATTGTGTTGTGTGAGAATTTCTGACTTGATTGCGGCGAGGTGGAAAAACGTATTCAGGCACAGAAGGGAAGTGTTTTGCATGGGATATATTGCATATGTACGGCTGTATTCATTATTGTTGATTACACTTCTAGACACTCGCTGGCACCGCTCATCTCCTCAGTCCCTGCTCTCGCGCCGTACACCTTGATCGGGACTTTGACCTCAAAGGTCTCTGCGGCCAAGCGCTCACGCGCGATGTACGCAGTGCCCCGGTCGTCCATCGCCAGCTCCTCCAACAGTCCACCTGCCAACCCTTGGCCATCGGCAGAGCTCTGGATTCCCAGCCCTTGTGGTGCTTGCCGTTGAACGGTGAACTCGACCTTCAGACTCCATTGCAGACTCACTCCTGTCGTCTCGAAGCCGGGTGTCGCGTAGGCTGGGATGGCCAGGCTGAACGACACCACTCGTGCGAATGCGACGTTCTCCCGTGAGAAGGCGTGGACGCGGCGCGTGACCCGGTGGATGGAATGGCTGCTTCGTAGGGACAGCGCGGGGTCGATGACTTCGACCGACTCCAGCTCGATCACGACCCCGTAGACCGGGACTGGCGCCACGTCACTAGAGGGAGAGTGGAGCGCGGCAAAGTCGATGGTGCCAATGACTGGTTCGCCGAGCCGGAAGGCGGGACGAAGGATGGTAAGGACTGCTACGGGCTGGCCTGAGCGCGCGATGTTAAAGCGATTGCCACTAACCTGCGGATCTTGCTGCTGCGTCGTGGCAAGGTGGCTCTTGGTTTGGTTGGAGCGAAGGATGGCGAGATCGACAGTGTCTTGGGTATTTGCGGGCGTGTTACTACGTAAAGAGACCGTGCTTTGCTGGCGCGATATGGCTGGCGAAGATGACAGTGGAGAGCTGGGAGATAACAGTGCATCACCTGTGTCAGGGGATCTCGCAAGCAGCCGCTCGGTATAGCGCAGGAAGTCTTCCAGGCCCTGTTTGGGAGTAACGTTGCTCTTATTTAATTTTTTCTTCAGCGATGTTGCAAAGGGAGTCGGTGAGGTGGTAGTTTCTGGAATGTTTTGTGTTTTAGCCGCATCCTGGAGTATAACATAAGGTGACATCAGGTCATGTCCAAGAGATTGCCCGCGAGAGTCGTAGCTGCCAAGGATCCGGAAGGGCGCTTTGGCGTGCTTTGCATTAGGCGTGTCTGGCCTCTGGACACCAATGCTTAGGTGGTAATAGATCTTGATCGCTCGCCCTCGATAAGTTGGAGGCAGTCCTCGAGGTAGGGCAATACGATAGCTGTAACTTCTGCTCTCCCCAGGCCCTAGCTTAAGATCCACAAACAACAGACTCTGAGGTGTGGAAAGCAAGGGTATGTCTTTCGACCCAGCACTAGCTTTCATCTGTGCTATGGAGCTCATCTCATCATTGCCCAATAGACCGCCAAGTGACTCACCGATGTTACTCCAGGATAGAGCACCGAACATTCCCGAAGATCGTTTGGGACGTTCCACTCCGACGACACCGCCACCACCCTGTACACCTTTTCGTTTTACCTCCTCGAAAGGAGCAGCATTTATGAGACTGCCATCAAGGGTGAAGCTCCCTATTGTTTGCGCATAGCCCATCATCAGAGTTTCTGGTTCTGCATTGACCACTTGTTGTTGATCTATCGAACGTCCCGTAGACGCAGAAATCAGGGATTGCTTGGTCGTGGCTGTGTCGCTTCGCTGATGTGTATATGCCTCAGATGTCAGGGTGTCGTCGCTATGATTACTCATGGAGTAGAAGTCGCTGCTACTTCGTGGGGTCCCGCTGACGGAAGACTCAGACATGACTCGCGATATTGGATTCAGGTTGCTGACCCCTGTAGGCCAGCTTTCTTGAGGGGCCCGAGATGCGTTCTCCCTACTGTGACTGGCAAGTGTGGCTGATGTGGTTCGGACTGGCCAAGGTCGCTTCTCCTTCGGCACTGGCGATTGTGAGTGCCGCGGGAATTGGAAGTCTTCATTGAAGGTTCCGGGCTGGGAAGCATCGCCTGCACTAGGGTCGCGACCTATTTGAGGGGTGTTGTTCGCAGATACTGTCCCTGGCCTTCTCCTACCCACCCTGACTGCCGTTGGACTACCCTGCTGCTCCCCAACCGCTGGTGGCGAAGTAGATTCATACAGAGGTGAAGGTTGTCTTGAGCTGATTCCAGTGAAACTCCCGCCATGAGCTTGCTGTAGAGGAGGCCGCCCCGCGTATTGCAGACTAGCACTCCTCAAATGTGCCCGGCCTGGTCTCTTGTGCGAATCCGTTCCTTGTGGTGAGCTGATCGCTTGCTTTATATCGCTTCGTGCCTCGCTGCCCATGCTCATGATCGACAAGCTTCGACCATGCCCCCGCATTGGTTGCACGGCGCTGTGTGTTGGATTGAATCGTCCTTGAGGTAGTGGTGCACTACGCAGTCCACTTTTGCTTGATGCGCTGACGACGTTCAGTGAAAGCGCCGGCCTGTGTCCCTTGCCAGCTCCACTGACTGCTCTTGAGCCTGCGAGGGATGGTGCACGTGAGGCTGCCTGCACCATTGATGCTCTCCGACTCTGCGGCGCCGGCGCCGGTGTGGTCGCATCTCCTCGTTTCGAGCCCGCTGCCGTGCTGGATCGTCTCAACCCGAAGCCAAAGCCGCCATTGCGCTCCTCGCCTCCCGACTTCGGTGTAGTTGCAGCCTCATTGATCTGCTCTACAGCTTCCTTCCGAGGTGCTGGAGCTATATTCTTGAATGTGATTATGCACTCAATCTCCTCTCCGGCGTAGACGGCAGGTTCGCGCCAATGCACAAAGGCGCGGATGTTCGACTTCGGGGGTGGTGCCATGCTCGGGTCTACACGTCGATAGATTGCATGGCGCGAGTGTAGACAGCTCAAGCCGCGAGCAGTGGAAGGGTATGCTGTGTCGTCATGCTGTACAATGTGGTAGATCGGGACTTGTGGTCAGATTTAACCATGAGCGAGCGCGATGCTCAAACGTGATGATTATGCACAGAAAGATGCTGCTGAGTCCTAATTGAGTGCTACGAGGATCCGTGTGCCGTTGACGTCGGAGTGCAGCATCGCCAATGCCGACGCGGGAAGTCAACGCGCAAACGTGTTTTTGCGCCATCATCTGTTCAAGGTTGGACTTTTAATCAGATCGTTGCGAGTAGAACAGATATACAACATTGTAGACTGGGATGCTCATCAAGGTACGTCGGACTGTGACACATCGCTACATATTACAAAATTCTTGCCGCGACACCACCATCTGGAACCTCCATGTCTGCCACGACATCGTCCCAGCTTAGCTCACTGGAACCGTCAAAGCTTGGACTTTTCAGTGTCCGCTTGGGTACTCGGTCGGGGTCTGTCCCGGTCTCACTTCCCACTCCCAATGCTCTCCATTTTGCGGGAGGTTTCACACCTTGACTCGCCAGAGCCTCCCACTTCTTGATACCTCGACGTTCCCATCGGATTCGACGATCCGCCACTTCGTCCTCGTTCGGCTTCCATTTCGACTTCAAGATGCGGCGAACAGCTTCAGGCGTGACTTTGAAGTGCTCCGACAGTGTTCTTGTTGTGTATGTTGCCGGGTCAGAAGCATGTATGGCTCGAATCCCCTCCAGAGTATCAGGCGAAAGACGCTTGCGAGGACTCCAGCCAGTCTCTCCAAACTTGCGCTCTAATGCGAACTTCTGAATCTGCCACGGCTCTCTCTCCTTTTGGCGCTTCATTGCAAGTGCCGTCTCTTCGGCCTGAGCTTTCTCTTTGGCGAGAGCCTTGCGTGCTACCATTTCATCGTACTTGAGCTTCTTCGCAGCTTTATGACTCTCGGGATCTAATCTCTTGTACTTCGGCACCTCGACCTTGGGACCTTCCAGACCCTCGATCAAATCAAGCACCGATGAGACCTGTTCGGGCTCTGCCAGGTCCATTCCCGCTCCCTCAGGGACTTCAACATGGCCTGTGCTCCCAGCCTTCGGTTGTTGTACTTCTTGCGCCCTTGGCCGATATTTGCCTTCTTTCATGCGCCGTAACCTGCGCAACTTACGTGTTTCCGTCCTCTGGGATATAGTAGAAGGCTGCTGCGTGCTGGGTGTTCGCGTCTCCGGGGCGATAAGGGTCAACCCCGAAGTAATGTGAATTCTTGAGTTTGGTGGATGGAGGCTACGTAGATTGACCGCGTCGACCGTGGCTAGATGAGGCTGCAGAGACGACAGCGCTGCCTCAAGCTTCGATGCTACCCGCAGGTGCCCGTCTGCTCCGTTGGAAGCAGAGGTTGCAGGTGTAGTACTGGTAATGGTCACCTCCGCATGCCAGTCATCGGCAAGCTCATCTCTTTTGTAATGCTCCACCCTTCTACTGCTCTCCGTATGACCTTCTACACTCTTCCTGCCGATAGTCGACTCAAAAGGAATATGGGCGTCCTCTGCGTCTGTCACGCTGGCAGTCTGAAGCGATCGCGCAAATGAGTATGGTTGTAGAGGCTTGCGGTTTCTGATGGTGCTTGTGGTATGATACGATCTCTTGATGCTGACACCAGCAACCTGCTTGATGAAAAGCTCCAGCGCCCGCGCGGAGCAGTTGCAATTTGGCATGTTGTCGTTGTTGTAGTTGAATATTCCCAACCTGTCGGACAGGGACAAATAATCTTGCGGAGCAGCCATGCAAGCGGCGTCTCGGAGATCTCGGGGGTCTGGCTTGGCGGCCGTCCTCCTTCACCATACATGTATGCATGCTACGCTGTACTATAACTTTGCTTACTTATCAAAAGATGCTCGGAACAAACATCAGAAATATGGCCAAGCCATTCTAGCACGTTGGATGTTCGACCTTTCGCATCACCTCACCAATTGAGAAGATCCCAACTGCAAAAGACGCGGATCAAATGTTCGCTTCCAACGGCAAACTGGACTTAAGAACTGGATCTCAAGCAGCTGCAGAGAGGTACATCCACTTTCGTACGGATGAGCCTGAATCGTCACATAGCAAAACCATTCGACGCATCTCTTGTCATTCTGGCCTATCAGACCTTCCAGCCTGACCAACTAGAGATACAGTATCCATGCCTGGTTCGATGCACACGTGACCCTCCCCACGTTTATGTAAGATAAGCGCGACAGGGCAAGATTAAGTGCACGATAGCCGAGCCGTCAGCAGTAGAGTTCAGAGCTTCTCCAATGGAAACATGCTTGGATCCCTGCCCATTTTCCACCTAAGCGGGATTGAGAGAGTCGTGACGACACAATCTTCCCACGCGGAACCTGCTTCAGCACCAGCATGTCGCCCCGCCAAGGACATGTCCCGGGTCCTTTTCGGGCGGCTCAGATCCTGCCTTTTCTTGAGCTCAAGGTAGATGTCGTGAAACCTCACTTGGTGGGCTCCACGACATAAATATTTGCACAGGTATCTTGATCTGTAGGCACTCTGGCCAATAAAGTCGGGTCAGCATGTTTTCCAAGTCGACTTCGTCTGCAGACGCCAAGCAACTTGATCATGATGTCCCTGGATCGGATCTGCCAGTGCCTCAAATTGCTGACGAATTGTCCGGTCTGACCCTGTACGAGAAGAAGTGCGTCTTGATCAACCACGAGATCGACAGCAATGGCATGGGCCGATACCAATGGTACATCTGGTTTTTGTGTGGTTTCGGCTACTTGCTTGATCTCCTATGGGCACAAGCTTTCGGCTTAGTTCTCGGGCCATTGAAACAAGAGCTGGGTTTTGGAGATGATCAATCGGGCAACATCTCGGTCGGTCACCCTCGACGATCCCCAAGAGTACATGGCTGACGCTCTCGATAGGTTGCTTTCTCATCTGGCCTCACAGCGGGCGCTTTTGTTTGGGGTGTCCTGGTTGATATCATTGGCCGTCGATGGGCCTTCAATCTGACTTGCCTGATCAGTGCCGCCTTTGGTCTTGGGTTGGGTGGCTGTAACTCGTACACTGCGTTCTTGGTCGTTACTGCATTTGTCGGTTTTGGTATTGGCGGCAACATACCCATTGACACTACTGTGGGTGTTCGTTGGTGAACTTTGACCACGTCAACAACTGACACTATATTGTAGATCTGCCTGGAGTTCATCCCCCAAAACCGCCGCTTTCTGCTCGCCCTTCTTTCCATCTTCCAGCCCATCGGCGTGGTCATATGCTGTGCGATTGCGTATGGCTTCATCCCCAAATACTCATGCTCGCCCAATTTCTCCGAGCCCAACCCCCTCCCATCTTGTCACGGCTCGGCTGAGGGCGTAGCGTGCTGCACTCGATCTAGCAACATGGGCTGGAGGTACCTCATGTTCACGCTTGGTGCAATCACGCTTGGTGTTTTCATTCTTCGCTTCGTGGTGTTCAACTTTCAGGAATCGCCCAAGTTTCTGGTGTATCGTGGGCAGGACGAGAAGGCCATCACCGTGTTGCAAAATATCGCCAAAACCAACAGGCGGGAATGTGGTGTCACGATACAGGACTTTGAAGCGTTGACAACCGAGGCTTCCTCACTGACAAGCACCACCGAACTTCTGGGAGGCGGCAAAGCGCAACTCCAGACCTCTGCGAAGCAAAAGATCATGATCGAATTCTCCCGCTATGGCATGCTGTTCAAAAATTGGCAGACGACCCGCTTGACGATTCTTGTGTGGCTTACATATGTAGGTGCATCTCGGTCCCCGTGCTGTGCAGTCGCTAACTTGAAAACCAGATTTGTGACTTTTGGGGCTTTACTCTCGCTGGTAAGCATCTTGCTGCTACTCTGTACATACTACGCTGACGATCTGGCGCAGGAACATACCTTCCCCTCATCTTGTCCCTGAAGAATGGCGCCCTGAACCTCACCCTCAGGTTCACGTATCGCAGCTACATCGCCATCTACGCACCAGGCATCGTCGGTGTCGTCCTTGGGTCCATGATGTATCGGGTGCCCAGTCTCGGCCGCAAGTGGACCATGGTCATCGCGTCCGGCATGATGGGAGCTTCGATCTTCATCTTCAGCGCCGTCAACAGCGAGGCGTCCAACATCGGCCTCAACGTCATGGAGTATTTCTTCCAGTCGATGTTCAACGCCGTGCTCTATGGCTGGACCCCAGAGGTTTTCCCAGCCCCGATCCGAGGTACTGCGTGTGGATTGGCCAGCTTCTGGGGTCGTTTGTTCGGTATCATCGCACCGTTGACCGCGCAGTCGCTCGTGCCAAGTGGAGAGAAACTTGGAGACGGCAATGGAACGATCAACGAGGTCCTCTATCTTGCTGGGGGCATCACGCTTGGCTGTGTCGTGACGATTTCGTTGCTACCGAACAATCTGATGGGCAAGCAGAGTATGTAGTATACGTGTAAACAGCTTGAGTGCATGCTGTTCCACTTGGTAAGCTCAGACTTTCTTGTCCCATGACGCGTACGAATGTCATGACGTACACGGCTTGTAGGCCAATTCCTTCCAGGTGCAGTTGCCATTCATTTACATATACGTTGCGATTAATGAACATCCAGGTAGGTGTACTGGTGAAGCGATAGCTTGATCGCCAGTACATCTGTGAAGTCGTTTCCCAACGATCAAGCCACCCTTCCTACTAGCCACGAGGGACACTGAAGTACCATACATGTTCTTACGTTATCTCAATCTGTCGAATCTATTTCATGGGCTGGAATCGATCATGCATCCTTCATCTTCCGCAGCAACTCATCCATACTGTCCGCGTATATATCGAACTCGCCAAAGACCTGAGTCACCGGATCATGCTCCTCGAACGACAAATATGCCGTCTTGAAGCCGGCCTTCTTCGCAGCGATGAGATCCCAAGCATGCGCAGCCACAAACCACCTCTCCCCATCACTTTCCTCGCCAAGTCCACGACTCGTCAGATGCTGATTGGCAGTCTCATAGACCTTGACGTCCGGCTTCGCGACCTGAATATCATCGCAGCTCAGCAAGTGGTCGCCGTCCAGCTCGATATCGGCAAGCTTGTAGTAATTGAGCGAAGTCTGCTTGGCACCATTGGTCACGGCGTAGACATCCCAGCCCGCCTCACGCAGACCGTCGTAGCATGCCTTCAGACCATCTCGAGGAGGTAGTTTGGTGACCTCGGACATGATTGCTGCTACATCTTCGTCACTGACTTGATCGGCGGGCAGATCTACCACCAGACAAGCTCGCTTCAAGGTGTGCTTGAGGATCTGAGCAATAGGCGTGTAGGAGCCGACCATAGATGTATATGTGAAATCTCGTTGCGCAGCATAGAACCAGGAGAAGAACAGCGTCTTTGGGTCGACGTTGGCCGTCACCAGCTTCGGCCCCAGTCGATCGTGGATCGCCTTGATGGCGGGCTCAAAGTGGAAGCATGTTCCTAGTACATCGAAGCTCGCAGACTTGGTCATGGTCAAGGTGATTGAGTCGTTCAATTGCTGGATCGTGATCAATATGTTTGTTCAATGGAAACATCAGTCGTTGATGGGGCATTGACTTCATCGAAACGTACGTCATTACGCTAAATCTACATCGACCTATACCCCAAATGAGCTTCCGATTGCGGACATTACCTAAGCATCAAAGGTATCTACTTAGCTGCATGTAGATTGATGTTGTAAACATGCTGCATGAAGGTATGCATCAGAAGCTCGCGTCCATCTTCAGTATCTGACTTGAACACAACATGTCTACACTATATACTTGGCTATCAAATGCATCAATAGTCCTATAACAACTTTGCAATGTCATACATACCATACATTGAGTGTCTTGGTTCTGGATCTGTATTATGCTTCAGCTGCATGAAGTGACTTTCGGCTGGAATCCGGTGTCTAGTCGTGTCACGTTGTTGATCAGCTGCACTTGATCTCACATCGACTCTAGACATAGCTGTCCACTCTGTGCACGATCTTGCTACAGCTGCAATATGAAGAAGCTGTGTGTTGGATATTAGTATTGCAGACTCTGTTGGATTACAAGATCAGGAGATGGCATGTAGAACAGATGGGGTTGTCATCCCTTCTTGATGAGCTGCACAGATGAAACCACATTCTGCATTCTTCATGCTCTCATACATTTTGCCTCACTGAGGTATAGCATCATCTTGCTGCTCTCACCCTTCTAAGTGAACTTCTCCAAGAAAGCCTACTAAGTGGGGTTGAATACTGTGATGCCAGCCCTAAGAGAACTGTCTTAACATACTTTCTACCCAGCCCCCTCTTGCCCAAATAATTGGAGAATTGTATAAAACAAGTCTGCACATGACTAGCTAAAGCAATGATTTGGCCTGGGACCTTGTTCATGCAACCCTGAGGGTAAGGCTGCACAGGGTTGATTGCTATCGGTAGTAGTGTCACAGCCTGCCGGCTTTCTCAATCTACCAGTGTGTTACTTATGTTTGTGGAGCAGTAAGTTCATCATCAAACAAGGCCTGATGCGACAGCATGAACTGCTTGGCTTCAGATGCTGTCCAGGTCTTCGAATTGAGCGACTTTTGCTTTCTTGGAGATGTCTGTGCGCTAGGTTGTTTTGAGGCCAATCTAGCTATTGACCTGCTGTTTTCGACCGCAGTTCTCAAACAGCATAGCAAAACAAGCTATTGATTCCTTGTCTGAATCAGAGTACAAAGATGAGGAAGATGCATTAGTATAGTATTGTGATTGAAGGGTGGGTGATAAGTAAATACATAGGGTTTCTTGCATTACTCTCCTCTCACACATGTGCTGCATCCACCGAAAGAGCAGATAGGAAGATATGTTCGAAGGAAGTATGTCCTCTATGAGAGTGCATTAGAACAATCGGTGCGAAGATTATGCCACAAGTCAATGGCTGAGCTGACATCAACACCCCTCTTATCAAGGACCAACACAAGCTATTGGATTGTCGTTGTCTTGCTACCTTCACGGCTCCCTTGCACACGTGTCGAGCAACTCGCACACGCCGCTTGCTGCTGGCTGATAAAGGTTTACGCTCGCTTTCTGCACCTTCCAACAAGAGTCAAAGTGGTTCAGCTGTCATGTAATTGTCTCGAACAGGTTGATCGGCATCAGAGTATGGCGGACCGTGGCTGAACAGCTATCAGTCAACTACGCCAGCCAGGTTCCCATTCAGTGCCAATTGCTTCAATTGCAGCTCTACTTGCTGTCAATACCAGAGAGAGGGAAGCCATCGGTTTGCGCAGTGCAAGGCTTGTCGAAGGTTCACATCCTGTTTCGATCTACGCACCACAGTCACATAAAGCACATCTCACTCCTTGCAATTATTATCGTGCTTTGGACCTGCTGATTACAGTAGAGGCTAGTGGACGAAGTAGCAGGGATACATTCTTAGAGGATAGAAGTACAGTCACGACTCAGTACAGTCCTCACGCTCCATCTTTAACATCCAATGCCTCATAACCACACACAGAGGATCTACGAAACGTTGATGCAGTGGGATGTATTTCAGTGAAGGACCTTCGCATAGTGGAAACTACATAGTAGAGCGTGCACGACGATTTAACGCTCGCGAAACGCTGCTTGCTGCGCAAACGCTGCAAAGTCAAGTCCTCCTCCGCCGCCTGCTCGCGCCGGGACATTGCTCGACACTCCGAGAGGATCGCGACCATCCTCCATGTCGAATTGCAAAGGAACAGCTTTCCTCTCAAGATTGTGCGATCCATTGGTTGAGGTCGACTGCTCTTGATCCGTGGGCAGGACGACGAAAGATGTATCCCTCCGATGGTTGGAAGGTCTTGTTTGATCGTCCGTGGACTCTGCTGTACCATCCACAATGTTCACGATGGGCGTTGTGCGCGAAGACGGTTCGCGCGCTGCGTCAGGTCGCGGGGTCGCGGCAGCTCTCTCCTCTCCAGAGTCCTGGCGGAAACTGCTTCCCTGAGACTCTCCTATCTCGTCAGATGGCAGTGGATCAACAGCTAACAGCAAGCTTTGCGCGACATTCATCTCATTATCCTCACGTCTGAAGAGGCCACTCCACCATCGAAGCTCGCGGACGTCGACTTGCTTATCTGGCTCTGTCCATTTCGGAAGGAGTAATGCTTGGTTTGGATCGAGAATGTAGTTTGGGTTGGTGAACTCTCCTTTCCTTGCTGCAAAGTATGCCCATACCGACGGTAGTCTCTTCGAACCTTGCGCACGCTCCCGTTCGCAGTTGAAGAGAAACTCTCCGTATTGTCCAGCGTAGAGCTGATATAACAGCCTGGATAGGAAGCGCTCGTTGAACTCAAATGCGGTCGGGTGTTGCCGTTGCAATTGCCACACAGCATCGAGAAACTGGTGGAAAACTGGTGAGATCTCGTCGAGCTTAGTTTTCTCTTTCTTGTCATCCTTCGCTGTGGCATTGGCGGGAGAGTGGAGGAGCGAATTTGGTGGCGGAGCAGCAAGCGTCTCGGCTAAGCTTTCACGACTAGAATCTCGTTTGGTGAATAGGCTGCCCCGAGTCTTGTCGATCCAACTTTTCGTGCTCGAGATTGCTTTTTGTCCAAAGTTGTTAACGCCTACCGTATCGGAGTCGTCTTCATTGTGAGATGGTGCGATCCGCTCGTTCTCGATCTCGAACCACTTCTCGCTGCCCAAAATCCCGTTGCGGTCGCGGAATTTGTGGCCGAACGATAAGAAGTCTTTTTGTATTAGCACGATGAAACCACCTATTGTGCGGTAGTATGGATCCAGCATGATTTGTGCCAGAGCTGACACTTGAGCAGTGCGGTCCCAGCCGTCCGAGCAATGCACCAATGTATGGCTGCCGGTCAAACCAACGGCTCTTGCTACTTTGTTGCCTCCTTCCAGGATCCCAAAGATGTGTTTCGACAACCACCCCGATTTGCGCAAAGCATCTTGATTCGGAGGAAGCGCAAGATAGTCCGAGTTGGCAAAGCTGTCAATGACTTGTTGAAGCGACGATCGCATGACATGGATGTTGGCGATATTCAAGAAGATCTGTTCTATAGGTGTATCGCTTGTGCTGTAATTGCTGATATCTTCGAACCCGCCGCCGCCAGCTTTGTTGACGGTCGCGTTCGTCTTTGGTCGAGCGTCCATGATGAAGTTACGTCGCATGCTGCCATACACTCTTGGCTTTACTGCGGATCCAATCGCCCCGAGATCAGACTCACTCGCGGACTTGAGAATAACACCGCTCTCTACTCCACCAGGCTCCCCAGACGTGGCATCGGAAGCCTCAGATACCAATGTTGCCGTAGAGGTTGAGGCTGCCGGAGGAGTTTGGGATGGTGACGTATCCAGCGACGTGTTAGAAGGGACGTGGCTCGACATGATGGCGGTAACAAGCTTCTCATCTTGAGGGTTTCTCTTCCCAAACGCTCCAACTCTAGGCTGCGACGAACGTGTGATGCTGCCACCGTTATGATGCAGATATGATAGACAGGGGATGCGCTGTCGGGATCGGAAGACTCCGCCATATTTCAGCATGTTATCGCTGACCACGCGTGGCACACAAAGGAGACTTGGATATGTCTCAGAAAAGGAGTAATCGGCGTTGATCTCACTTAAACGCCATGCACTTCCAGGCCCCTGTGCTTGTTTCCCGCCAATTCCCATCCGGGAGTACTCTTTACGAGCATCGTACGCAGGGACCGTCGACTCGAATTCCTCTTGGGGCGGCTGGAAGTCGTATGCAAGAAGCGAGTCGACGCTTTTCACGCAGCACCGAGCTCGCAGCTCGAAAAACACTTTTCTGGCATCATCGTCCGTGGAAGTACTTGTGCTGGAAGCATGAAAGTGCAGTGCCATCATCTGAAAGTCTCGACATCTGATCCTAATTGCAGGCTGCCGTGCGCTGTCGCTGATGGTAGTCGTGGCCGGTACAGCAGGGGATTGCGGTCTTCTGGGCGACGGATATGACGACGCTGGCACCGCAGAATCCGTAGATAGCCTCACTGGTAAACTCGTGCCCTGGGTAGAAGGCCAGCCATCTGCATCAATGCCATCAATACTGAAGCTGCCCCTCGTGTCCTCATTTGCACTCGGTCGATTAGTAACACTCTGGGCATTACTTGGACGCAGCACACAGTAGTTGATCATAGGATACGGAATCCAGATCGTCTTCGACTTTGGACGACTGGCACCAGCCTTCTCCGCTCCTCGAGTCTCTGTGCCATTAGCATTATCGCCTGGGCGTGGGACGCTTAGCTGCGTAGAAAAGGAGTCATTGCTCAGCGTCGAGCTTTCCTTTGAGACCGGTGGCGCAGGTTGAGCTGAAGCCGATCTGCCTTTGCCACCACTCTCGGGTGCAAAGGTGAATGTCAGATGGTGTTTCTCCAGCCGCAGAGTGCCCTGGTTGGATTTGCCCCGCCCGTGCAGGCTGACGTTGTGGAAGCGCAACGGCGCGGTCTGTTTGTCGGTCATCTCTGGTGGAGAGCCCGACTCATATCCCAGCAGCACACAACGAAGAATACTGCAGTCCCATAGAGTCTCACCAAAAGATGGAAACCAGCACTATATGTCGAAGTATCCAGCTGTGATTTGTCGAGCAAACGGGTGGTGAGCACCAGCGATGTGGTATCGCGTCCAGGCTGGTGTTTCGTGTGGTGGAGCTTGCCACGATCTCCGGCCCGTTGACGACACACAGCATGCACGTGATGCAGCTACCCACGATGCATGCACGATCTTCGAGGCACATCGCCCATACGACCATTATTGCTGTTCTCCAAACAGAAAGTTCAGACAAATGCGACACGTAAGACAAAATGACAATGCGTCATCGATGTTGTGATTGTCTGTATTGTGACTTCGTCTATGGTAAGATATTACACCTGTTCTATTACTAAAATTTCCAACCATGCGCTATGCGTGTACATTTTTGCGTGGCAGTAATGGGCTGCCAGCCTCATAAAACTCGTTGCATCGTATCATATCATGAGTGACGCCACAGTGTTGCTCGTTTGCAAAAGTCGTACAATCATGATTCGTAAAAGCGGCTGCTATAAGCAAGTCTTGAGCTTTCATGCATGGCTGTGACATATATCCGGGGCAGCCAGATGATTCTTGAAGCTCTCGAGGATTTGTACCGCGGAGTGTGGGACCTTAGCGGAGGGCGGAATCGAGCATGCCGAAAGGACCAGCCGCTGTCAAAGCCCATAATGCTGTGAGTCTTTCATCGAACAAGTTTGCGTGATATGCGAAATCCATCATCAGATCCTTGAGCCCTTGGAAAGAACAGATGCCCAGGTTCGACAGGAGAGTCTTCAGCACGTTGCACGATCCGACATCAACATTATGGTAGAACATGCATCTCGTTACCACACTCCAAAGTAGCACTCCGTCGAGCTGAGTAGAAATTGGAAGGTTTCCAGAGATGATCGTACTTGCCTGCCTCAATTGTTGGATTGTGCTGGCGCTATCAGGGCGCTGGCTGTCGGTGGACTGATTCGCGACCATCTCACATAGACATCCAACATACGACAGCACTCCGGACCAGATATAGTTTTGTGCTTCGGCGTAAATCAGAGACATTTGGCATAGGTCCTCGTTCCTCGGCTTAATCATATTCGCTTCGTGTGAAAGCCGACGCAAGTGTAATGTAGCGTCAGGCACCGCGCAATCGTATGCTGCAAGACCGTGGAAGAAGTTGACGAGGGGTGGTATGACAAGGCTGCATGCTTCCAGTAGCCTCGCAGGCATGATCATTGCTTCGGTCTGTCCAGAGTATATTTTGTTGTGCATGTTGATCCGCGGATCAAGCGGCGACCATGGCGGTCCAAAGTAGTCGTTGTGTATCGGTGTTACTGGGCTGCACAAAGTATTCGAGCTTAAGGGCGACTCGTCGTCATACTGTAACTGGGGGACGTGTACTGGGTCGCATGTGGAGTAGGGCACATCAAGTGCATTCTGTCCACCATGGTTCTGGAACGGAGCACGTTAGCCGATATGTATGTGATGATCGCCAGGATGATAGACATACATAGAAGTCAGAGGGTTTAGCGTTACTGACAGCTGACACTGAGCCGTCTGGGTAGGTCTGAGATGACGTCGCAAGCACCGAGAAGAAGTTTGAGTGCCATGTATGAGCATCAGGATCATCGTTGGTCTGTCTAACATTGGGTGATGTAGACGGCGCCGTTGAAGCAGGAAGATGGGTCGTGCAATCGAGAGCAGTATCGGTGTAGTTCGTGGTTGGTATCGCCGGCATGCATTGTGGTTGGGAAGTCCCAGAAGAGTCGTCCTGGGCCTGCCAGGACGGATGCTGTCCCCTCTGCGTAATGTCCACCGATGGCGAATGTTTCACTCTTGCAATGCGTTTTCCTGCACGTCCACAAGAAGTCCGATTCTGTCTCTGCCTTTGCTCATTCCCTCCATCGTCTGTAACGGAGCTGGCAGTGCTGTGACCCGCGGACGATGCATGCAATTTTGCGGCCGCCTTGCGAGCAATGGTGGCCTTCCTGGCGGTTGCACTGGCTTTCGCGGCTTGCACTCGAACAGCTTTCTCTACCTGCTTCTTCCTCGATCGGCTGGGCTCGCCTTCATAGGCTACGAAAGAGAGCTTGTTCGCTTTCGCTGAGAGCGTGGTCGACATTCCCTTTGCACGGACAAAGGACATAGGTTGAGATCCCGTGGCTCCTCAATAACAGCAAGAAAAGACGAGAGTTGCTAACGATCGAAGCAACATTCAACTAGAGATCAAGATAGCATGATAGGATGACGATACGAAAGGAGTAAGGTCCAGGAGACGGAACATCATACATGTATAACAGGTACAGTATCCACTGAGCATAGATGGCGACGTACTTACTGACGGGTTGTTCTGGCGGTGGAGAATGAAATACAAGCCAATGCACGTCACCCACGTATCCCGGACTTATAGCTAGTGTCCCAGCCGATTCCAGACCGATGGACGGCAGCGTATCCGTCTGGCAGCAGCAGCCTGCGCCCAAGGTGGTACTCGACAGCCATTATCTCCAGTAGAAGTAATGAGCTGCGTGCGGGTGGTGAGTCGGTGCAGAGCGAGTCTCAAAGAGGAAAATACAGAAGAGTTCAATTAGGACGCCCCGATGCGGCGGGTCATGGCCCCTGGAAGCGTAGGCTTGGCGGCACGTCCAGCACGATAGGCATAGCGATCCACCTAAGGGCCGACCGAAGATGCTTGACTGGAGCACTAGCTGCGTCCCGACGATATCTTTGGCGAGTCCCGAATCAATCGTAGAATTTACGGTACCGTGCGGGTCGTCCGGTCGATCTAGTCACAGCAGCCAGACAAGCGTAGGCGCTTCCGCTTGCCATGATTTCGTTTCTTCCTTCTCGCCATCACCGAGTAGTGCAGATCATAAAAGCATGTACGGTCGTCTCTATCAGTCAACATGACTCGAGTGTTGGGGGTCTTTACACATCAGTGGTTGCTTTACGACCCGATACGACTCTACTAGACAGTCGACGATGCGTTGGGGTGGACGGTATGTTCACTAAGCTTGTCGTTCAGACGTTGGTTGAACACCACCTACGTCAAGATGCATCAAGGCGGCCACCCAAGTATGCGTTTATCATCGATTAACCACATAGTAGGTGAGTAACTAAAATGGTCGATTCTCTCGTATCGACTGAAGGTAATCAATTTGCGCAAACGTGCTGGATCTCACACCACTCATATCCTTCATGAGCTCATATTACCGTTACAACCAGACTCCGATCATGATTTCTCATCATCATTTTCCATCCAATGCGGTAGAAATTCCGCTGACATTTTCATCACATTTTTGCAGGCCGTTCCCATTAACGCACTCATAATGTACAGTTATGCTCAGCATTGACCCAGCCCGTAAGGCGATTTGCAATGTCTGATACGTAACATAGCGTGCAGCACCCTTCACCAAGATCACCTGAGGCCGCGATCGATCCACCGTTGTATGCACGGGCGGTCCGATACCACCGGCTGACGTCCGTGTGTCCTTGGTCCGCCAGAAGCTGCTCCAATCCATCTCCAGAAGCGGTGCCTTCAACACCATCAACAATCATCTGTTGAATCTCGCTGGCGGGGCATGGCGTTTGTACAACACCAGTGCCTGCCACCACGAGCAGAGACGCCGAATTGGTGTTGCAGGTACCGGTTCCGTTGTGGGACTGCATCAGCCCGGGGTTGAACACGGAATAGGCGGTGGTGATCACCCGAACACAGCCGGTAGACTCTTGTATGATGATAGCAAGGATGAATCGTGCGTCGACACCACTATCCGAGGCGATGGACAGGATGGAAGAACGCATGTCGGCCAATTCGGCATCGCTGTTGTCGGGAATACCCCATTGAGAACAGGAGGCTTTCATCATGGGAGTGTAGGCATCGAACCTAGCAGAATGTCAGTCAGACTGCACCAAGCGATCCTTGCAACCGGCGTACATACATGTAATCAAAGGATACCCATTGATCCATCGAAGGCCATCCTGCTGCAACGGAACCATTGCCAGTGTATGTCTTGTAGACATCGATGGCCGAAGCGGTGCTGGTTGGTAGAGCTGCCGTCAAAGTCGTTGAATCTATGGTCGTTGGCGCTGTCGCACTCGTGCTAATTGCTGTGGTTAGTATGCTGCTGGATGTGGTAAATATCGAGCTGAACGTCTGGAAAGACGCGTTAGTCGCAGTCTGCGTAGATGCGAGAACGAGGGACGTTGATGTCGACTCGCATACGCCAACGCAATACGCATCGTCGGTCATCATGCTAGAGCAACTCAGTCCGACCGCAGGATTCCAATCAATGAACTCATTCACAGAAATACTGAACTTTTGAGCCACGCCAGTACAATCATCGCCGGCTTGAGCAACATAATATGACGTGCAGCCGGCCACGATCCCGGACTGTGTTGGAGCTGGAGCTACGGCACGAGCGGCCAAGCAAAGTTGAGAAGTGGTTGAAACAGCTGTCGTGGTCGTTGCGGTGCTCGAGCTTGACGCTGACGACAAGAAGAAGGATAAGGAAGAAGAGGTCAGTGCCGGACTGACCGCCTGACTCGTCGTACTAGCTGAGGAGGCTGCCACCGTCGAAATAATGGTGGACGTCACTGCTTGGGTCGTAGGGCTGCTCGGCCTGGACGATGTGGATTGAAATGTGGACATGCTAGAGCTCGTCGAAACGGGAAATGATTTTGAAAACATGAGGGTGGCCGAGGTTGTGGTTGTGGTCGGCAATGGTGCGACGATCAGTGGATTCGAAACAATCGTTGTGTACGTCCAAGTGTCTGAGCATGATGACTCGTCTGAAGGCACTGGCCAGGTGCGGCTGTGGGGTTCTCCGCCGTGCCATAAAGGAGGTGAGGGGTGATCCTGGTCAGCTGCTCTGGCTACGAGTGATGCTCTTGTTACGACGCTTCTTGTGGTCAGAGAAGTTGTTGTTCTGACCACCTGTGCCGAGCCAGTTCCTTGGGTACCAGTCACAGTGCGCACTGCAGTCCCGGTTCCATTCAGCAAGCTCGAGGAAGTTATGTTGAATGGTAGGAAGCTGGGACTTGACAGGATTGAACGACTTCTCGAAGGCGCAGCCGTCGTCAAGCGAGAAGACGTGATGTTGAGGGAACGGAAGCTAGAGCTTGGCATGATTGAAAGGCTTCTCGATATGCGCGTTGAGTTCATGGTGCAGTTCCACGATGCGGAGGGCACAGGCTTTCGAGAGCAGGTCGTGACCGTCACAGTTCGAGTCCTTCCTGTCTGACTAGTACTGGTGGATACAGATGACGCTGTGATGGATGTGGCCTTAGAAGTGCGGCTCGAGGTTGAAGAGGAAGTCGACCCTCTTCTGTTGGTGGTTGTTGTTATGGTTGAACTGAAAAGGGTCGACGATCGGGACCTTGTCGTCGATTTGGTTGCTGTTGTCGTTGAGATAGGCCTTTGGGACGTATCCTCCGAGAGCTGCGATTTTGTTGTTGACGTCGACGATGACGACTCACTTGTTCTTGAGGTACTGATAGGACTGTTCGTGACAGTCGAACTTGTCGAGCGACTTTGGGTAGCCGTCGTGCTTGAAGCTGGAACGACATCAACACAAACCCTGTAACCTTCAAGGAGATATCTGCAATCGTCCGAAACAGCTAGACTGCGAGCCTCATAAGCCGACAGAAGTATCCCATACCGTTCCGCAACGGAACTGCAGGAATCATCTGCATATCGTTATCATCTGGCCAACGCTACGAACAAGTATCTGTACACACCTGGCAACACGCTGACTGTCACAATGCATAAAGGCGGTAGTTCAAGGTCAGCTATAGTAGTAGCTCCTGTAGAAGTTGTGGTCAGTACAGGAGACCCATCAGTAGTTAAAGCCTGGCGAGGATAGAGTGGAGGGCGATTTGCAACGGGCTTAGCACTGATCAAGTCTGCTAGCCAAAGACCAGAGACGACCTGCAACTTTGGGTCAGCTTCGAAATACTAAAAACTATACTTATTGTCTTACCAAGCGCAAATACATTGTTCGATCGACCTTCGGACCCCAATGGTCTCCGGCCTGTGTTGTAGTTGTGAAGAGAGGTTTGATATGGTGTGTATATGGGAAGGGTACTCAGCTGATAGTTCTGCGATTATTCTTTCTGTCTTATTCGAGGCAGCCAAAGCCTTTTTCGAGTCTCTGACCGGATAGATACGTGCGAGTGAACCCTTCTTTGTTCGAGTGTTACAAACTCTATGGTAGAAGCTTGGAGATTCGTATGAGTGTTGATGGTGTCAATGGTTTCAATAGTTTCAACAGATGGATTCCAGTAACGGTGCTGCCAAGGCGATCAAAGAGCCACGGTATGAGTTGTAGACGACACTGGGTGACTTGGGTTTCAATCAATTGTGATGAGGGATAGGTACCACAAGGAACATGCTGCGCGATGACTGGTCCAGATATATGAGACCGCATTCATGGACTGACCTTGGGATCTATGTTTACTGTACAGTCTTGCAATACTGTTGTCCAGCGAACACTTGCCACTTAGAGGCAAAGGACTGTTGAACTGTGGCCGTGCTGTCGCTAATCGACTGGAGTCCAAGTGAAGTTCTACCTAATTTAAGGTTCGGTATGCCGACTAACACGGCACGTTGCTACGTACCTTATGAAGGTATCAACGCCACTTCGAACTCAGATCGGACTCTGAAGGATTGGCTGCATGTATCAACAGAAACGTTCCTGAAGGCGGCATTTGATGGTGATCCTCTTTAATCGACTCTTTCAACGTCTTGCATGCTTGCTTTTCGGCCCTGTCAATGGGGCCCATTACGGTTGTCCTTCTTGGTATCCATAACACATGTGCCATAAGACTGTGCGCACTCAAGCGAATCCTCGTGCAGTCGTCAGTCAGTTCGCAACGGTGACCTCAGCAACTGTATCGACGTGAAGCTACTCGATGTCGCAATATGTTGCTATCCCACTCATAGGTAACACTGGAGATGTGAAGTTGAAGGGCACGTGTCAACCGAAATGTGCATTCGCCATATTACGAGCATCTCCGATTTGAAGATGAAATCGACTATCGTTGATAAGGCCATCGACCACCCCAGTGATGCTACTCTGTACGGCGCGTAAAGAGTCAAGTCAAGACTTCAAATGTCCTTCACGCTTTGCAGCATGTTGCAGGCCACAGCCAGTAGCACAGCACATATCTCAAAGACGAATGCCTCGCATTCGGCACTAGCAGTGTCCCTCGATTTCGGCAGTGCTGCGCTCGATGCACAAATAGATCAAGGGATACGGACACCAATTTTGAGTGTATTGGTAAGAACTGGCATAGGTAAGTGGTGAATAGATCCTTGTCCACTTGTGGATCTTCGAGGTCCAGACAAAGTCGGTGAGTCTGATGTACAAAATCACTCCACACACACATAAGTGAGACGATACTGACAAACAAGTAAGTAAAAGAAAGAAACATGAAATGTGTGAATGTTGTTGAATCTTACCATCATGAGCTTAGTCATGGATGACAACAGTGACGAAATCGTCTGGAGCTACTGCAGGACTTCCAGTCCTCTACCGTGTGCCGCATGCACGCTTCGTCGCGAGTGCTTGCTATTTGCCAACTGCACTCCGGTTACCTGACACTACTTCTCCTACAGCTTCTTCCAGTCTCGACGCTTTCCATAGATTTGCATAGATCTGAAGCTTCCTGTCTGGTCTGACGCTTCCCGAGGCGTATACGACCCCTCTATCCCGCATTTTTGCGGAGCGCGTGGTCTTCACATCCTGGCGCCCTCATGGAGAGCATGGCTTCAGGCTCTGCGTAATAACCCCACGAGGTCTTCTATACTGTCTCATATTCTTCCGACCAAAGCTCGTGAGCGATTGTCGACCCTTCGCTTTCTATATCCTGGCCGCTCGAAACGCCCAGTCAAGCAGATTACTCAGTCCCGCATTTATCGATTCCTTCTCGCACGGGAACTGCGCAGGCGAGCCCCGCTGATCAAAACCACCCCTCCGTCCTCCGAGCAAACGATCGTTGCGCCTCACCGTCAGGTGCGGGAAAATGAATCGACGACAAGCCAGCCAAGAATGGCATACACTGGACCCGCAAGCAGCACGGGCTACAACGAGGACAATTACGTTAGAGAACCGGGCGCTCGAAGGAAGAAGCTAGCGGGTTATCTCAAAGCTGCCAACGAGCTTCGTCAATCATATTTTACCAATGATGAGTCGCATCAGGATCATGGATCCGTGGAGGGTCCTGGAGCATTCCCGGATGCAGCTGTGGTAAGAAGTGGTAACGAGGAGATGATTCTGTTTCCCAGTTACGCAAGAAAACATACTTCTAATAGCTTGCAATCAAGAGTGGGAAGCAATGAGAGTGAGCAGGACTACTGGAAGAGAGCGTGGGAACAACACCAGAACGAGCGGGCAATCGTCGATGTCGACGTGCGTGGATGGATCTACACACCGCATAGGGGCCAGCAAACACGCCGACAGCGACTACTGATTGGCGCAGCGAGACAGCTTAGTGGGTTGCCGGCACCGCCTACTACCAAACCATCGGACTCGACGTGGTCTAGTCAGCCACAGAGTCGGGCTTCAAGCCCTACCCGTGCCAAGCAGGAGGAAGAATTAATACTTCGAGAAGCAGATCGTATTGTCCGTCGAGGGAACCAGGAAGTTAGCTATGCGGCCCGTGGAGATTTCAGTGAGGATCCGAACAGAGGAGCAGAAACGGACAGTCTTGATGGCGGCCAGAGTCGGGACGCTTCTCCAGAGCGACTGGGCCGGATCTCTGAAGGCCAGAGTCTGTCACATAACAGCAACCTATTCTCTCAAGAGGATGTCTCGTCCATAACTCCGCTACAGAAGCGATCGTCTTGGTCTCAGCCCTCAAAAATGTCCCCAGCAGAGCTTACAATTGCGAATGCGCATCTGCTCAATCGACTCAAGCCGTTCATGCATAATCCGCTTGCAAACACTCCGATCTCAGCTTTTTTCTACAACGAAGCGGACTCGCGGCAGCACACTGTATATACCGATCCGTCCGGGCACTTTACTTGCAGAGCTGCATTGGATTTTATACCCACACATGTCCGAATACTGGCCGGGGAAAAGCTTTCAGCGACTGAAGAAGTCCACATCACAGCTCCACATGGTGTGAGTGTGATCAGTGATATAGATGACACGATCAAGCATTCCGCGATCAGCGCTGGAGCACGCGAGATATTCCGAAACGTTTTCATCCGCGAGCTTGGAGATCTGACGATCGATGGAGTTCGGGAGTGGTACAACTGTCTCCACGACATGGGCGTAAAGTTCCACTATGTCTCCAACTCACCATGGCAGATGTATCCTGTGTTGACAAGCTTTTTCAAATTGGCTAAACTCCCTGCCGGATCATTTCATCTCAAGCAATACACAGGGATGTTACAAGGCATCTTTGAGCCGGTCGCCGAGCGGAAGAAGTCATCCCTTGACAAGATCATGAGAGACTTTCCAGATCGCAAGTTCATACTTATAGGTGACAGCGGTGAGGCTGATCTAGAGGTCTATACGGATACTGCGCTTGATAATCCTGGGCGTATACTCGGCATATTTATTAGAGATGTTACTACGCCCATCAAAACAGGCTACTTCGACTCGTCAATGCCGCCAGGCGGCAATAAGCGTGGTTCACGGAACCATTCGCGCCAGCCGAGTTGGGATGGTCTTGGTATGTCAAAGAGACTTTCTAGACCGAATGATATCCGAAACGATGATGCAGATCTGCAAGCAGCAATAGCCGCTTCACTCGAAGACATGGAGCTTGAAACTCGCCGAGCACGCAAATCAATAAACCCTGATGCTTTCGATAGCATAGATGGCAGCGTTGATCGGCGAGACTTTGTCCCCGGAGCCCGCCCTCAGCACACCCATAGGCAAGACCTCCAGAACGAGCGGTTCACAGCATCACCCGATGAGGAACAAGACCTGATAGATTTCAGCGAGCCTCCATCTCCTAAGCACGTAAAGCCATCTTTGCCAAACGGTAAAGCTTATAGCGGCAAAACATCTTTACCATCTCCACCACCCAAACCACAAGCTTTGAAGGGTGCATCGCCGAATCCAGTGAAATCGCCACCGCCACGCCCACGAAAACCGTCCTCAGCCGTCAGATCTGCATCAAATTCTGGCTCTCAAGAAATGCAGCCGCTAACCCAAGTCATTCACTCACAACAACAGAGACTGTCTCCGCTATCGCAAGTCACCCGCCAAGAGCACGCGGCACAGGAGCCGCCTCCTCTGCCCGCTCGTCCAAGAACATATCGCGAGTTTGCCAAAGAGAAGATGACCAGCGTCTACAATGCTATGCCATCGACTGGCTGGCAATCCACCAATCCTGATGCACGGCCACGGCCGGGCACTTCAGCCGGAACTGATTCTCCACGATCGTTCTCAACAGCCTCTACTAAGTCATTTGAAGACCTTAAGTATGATGCGCGGACCAGCAAGAAGGGTGTGCCTCCGCCACCACCTCCGCGCCGTCAAGGGTCTTCCATGCCTTTCTCCACATCTCGTCGTCAGAGCTCGACCCGGCTTTCCGGAGCTTGGGACGACGACAGTGGTAGCTTAGCCAGCAGCCCGGGCGAAGCCGGCATGAGTAAGAAGGAGTATTTGTGGCGTCAACGCTGGGCACGAGCGCAGAGCCTCTTGGAGCGACAGGGCGTCACATTCAGGACCTGGAGAGTCGGCAGTGATATCGCAGACATCACCGTCAAACTAGTCGAGATGGCGCAACGCGAGATTGCAGCGAATCAAGCTCAGAACGGGCAGAAGAGTGCAGGCAACAAGAAAGTTTGAGATATGGATTTTAGAAGAGACGCAGGATAGTTCCATACACGTAGCGCTGAAAGTCATGTCGTACATCGTCCTGGAGTCTGGCGTTTTGAGCAGAAATTTGAACGCAAAGGCTATGCTTTATATGGTTGAGACTTGCACGGCATTGCTCGCTAATGAAGACGTCGCTGTAAATGATATATTCGATCTCTGCAAGGCTCGATGAGGAATGCGTGGAAATGGAGGTACATGAGAGGCGGACTGTCATCGGCTACTCAGCCATATATCAATACTGCTTTACTTTATGCTCCTACTTGCGCGAGGCTTTCTCTATCTTACAGGGGCCTGCGTCCTCTTGCTGGCTGGATGGTTTCATGTTCCTTGCCATCCTGCACGTCCCGGACAGAAATTTTGCACGAACAGAATCGCTGCATCGATAACCTGCCTCGGGCCCGTTGGCAAACCCAGCTTGCGTATAGCGTTCATCGTCTTGGTTGCTAAATTCTTCGCTGCGCTTTAGTATTCGACAGCTGGAACGACTACAGCCTATGCAATGAACTCCTGTGCTCGATCTCGTAATTGAGCGGCGCTTCGTCCTGCGTCCCAGAACAGACTCATGGCCTCTTGCACGTCTGCTCCACTTATCACATTCCCTTCACTTCCTCTTGCGCGTGCTAGAATTCCTGCGGGCGCGAGCAGTTGCAGCGCATACCGAAGACTGACAGTGTCGCCTTGTTTGGTCAATTCATCGATCGCCCCGGGAGCCAGTGATGCAGACACTTTGAGTGCCTGAGGGTTGTCCGTGAGCTGTGGTGCTGTAGCTGTGGCAAACTCGAGCTTGGCACGCGTTTGAATGATGGTGCGGATCTCAGGCGCGGTGTAGGGATGTGTGGGGATGATAAGGAGTCGTGGGAGTAGGTCAGCAGGGATGCCGTGGGGAGCCAGGATACCGGGATCCGAGGGTGCGAGTGGAGAGGTGGTGCCTTTGATGGTCGTGAGTCCTCGATTCGAGGCTAGTATAACAATGGGTGAGATGCTGCTTTCCAAGGCACGGTTGAGGTAAGTGAAGCATTCTATATCGAGCATGTGCACCTAAAGGAATGTCAGCCGCAGATTCATCCGCCAGATACATGACTCTGACGCACCTCATCGATGAAAAGCACACCAGGCACCAACTCTGCCACTCCTTGGTCGATGTACCGGTTCACAACTTTGTTGATCTCGCCTCGTAGTTTTTCGGTGATCTCGGTTTTGCGTGGCTTCATGAGTTGACCCATCATGCTCATCACATCCTGGCCACCCTGAGGTCGTGCATTCGCCACATCCAGGTCATGCAATGTCACATCTTGGACAATGTCTTTCTTCTTGTGGACTTCTCCCTTAGGCACAGGAACATACTCCTCTGCCTCCAGATCAAATTCAGTCGAGAACGCGTCGGACCTGCCCACTCGTTTCACGGCACCAGTATTCGCCTCGATGTAGATTACATCTCCGATCCTGACACGCTCTTTCTGAATGGCTTCATAGATACTAGGATCAAGGCGTAGCTTCTTGGTGCCTTTCGAACTCCTTAACGTGATCTGCAAATGACTGATTGTCCGTCCATATGCGCCGAGTGGGTTTTCGGATTCTTCAGGAGTCAATTCTGACACTTCGCCCTCGTACACCTCTTTCCTTTCTTGTACTCGTAGGCCGATAGCACGTCTGAAGTTCTCCATCAACGCTTCTGTCTTTTTCACCTCTGCACTGTAGACCTCACTGCCCGTCATCAAGCAAAACGGCACTTTCGTTCCCAGCTCTTGACTTACGGCGAGAGCCAATGCAGTCTTTCCTGTGCCCGGGCCACCAGCAAGCAAGACAGCCTTGCCGGCCATCTTCTTTGCTCGAATCAAGTCTACCACTACGCCGCATGCTTCTCGCGCAGAAGTTTGCCCAACGAAACCATGTGATGTTGGGTCGGCAGAGCCATCTGAGCGTAGACCGAGACCTCTGATGTGGGAATGTGCAGCAGTTCGATTCTCGCGCGTGTTGGTTTGTCGCACTTCTGAGATCTGGACTGGTTTGTTGTCTCCCGGCTGTGAAGGCGGTGCAATGGTACCGTTGGAGGCCATGCTGGAAAAATCCTCGTCGCAGATTTTAGTTGTCGAAGTCGAAGTCGCGAGTGCTGTCAGGGTGTCAAGTAGCCAACTGGACAATAATTCGAAACATATTCCCAATGATGGTTCGCGAAGTCGTGAAGCTGCGGCTAAATAACGGGGACATCCGTCGTCCCGGCGCATTTCACTCCGTTTCGGTGGAAACATACTCACACGTGATGCTTTGAAATATGACGTATCTGATTGGTCACCTCAACTCTAATCCAGGACACAGCACTAGGTGTTTCACACTTCCGAGTGGTTCATACAACATAACCTGCACATTCATTACGAAGCAAGTGATAGCCAGGCATTACTTCGCTGCGACCGCCAATCATTTGCCAAACACACAACCTTACGCTTCCGAATATCTCACCTACTATGGCCTCATTAAGAGCCTCGGCACCTTCAATACCTACCATCTTTCGCTTCGCCTCCCAACCTGCAACCGCTCGCCGTTGCACACACTGCCTCAAAGCGCAAAGATGTCCATTCTCATCCTTTCGCCCTGTGCGTCAATCATCGAAGCGGCCATTGATGACAGAGTCTGCCTTCAGGCCCGCGTCCACACTCGAGTCCGAAATGCCACCTCCAAGGAACGCTGGAATTCCTGAGACGAGCATAGCTGGAACCAAGTCAGAATTACAATCACAAACATGGCCACCAGCTTCTCCGTGGCAACGGCAGGACAGTGGCAAGGCAATTGGCGAAACAGAAGCTGAAGCACAAAAGAGCAAGTCCACAGCTGCGGCAACTGCAGAGACATCAACCGCAAAACCTAAAAAGTCTAAGCTCCGTGCTCGGAAAGCTGCAATGACCCTGACACCTAAGGCCGTCGAACAGCTGAAGGAGCTGTTCGAGCAGCCTCAAAGTCAGCTTATCAGGGTGGGCGTGAAGAATCGGGGCTGCTCAGGCTTGGCATATCACCTTGAATATGTGGACAAGCCTGGTGCCTTTGACGAGTCAGTTGAGCAGGATGGAGTCAAAGTGCTCATCGACAGCAAGGCCCTGTTCAGCATTATTGGCAGTGAAATGGACTGGCTAGAGGACAAGCTGAGTGCGAGATTTGTGTTCCGAAATCCAAACATTAGTAAGTCTTCTGTCGAGCACAGAAAAGATTCGGTAGGGGCAGTACTAACGAATTCACAGCGGAACAATGTGGATGCGGCGAGTCATTCAGCATCTCATAGAGCCTCTTCTCTTCCATGCATAGATTTGTACTAGTTTCACGAGCATTAACGAGCGATACCTATACTGTCCTTCGAAGGCCAGGAGCATTTCTTCACAAACATGATGCATATATACACAGCGAGCATAGATGTATGGATCTCCTCATTGGAGAAGTAAGAAGTCTATTAAGCATATTCTACCATCTCCCCAATGATCAGAACTTTCCGGGTTCGAAATCTACCACTCGAACATTTTGTATTACGCCGTCAAGACTCGCCACAAATGCGAGATGCGAGGGGTCTTGTTCCAGATAATACTTTCTATCCTCCGCGCTCTGAAACTCAGATATAAAGCCATGAGTGAATGCCCCCTACAAATCGGTCAGCTACTTATCGGCTTGTTGTAATTGGAAGGGTGAAGTTGACTACTTGAAGCCCCTCGGGACTGGTATCGCGACCTCCTCCGTATGACTTCACGTAGGGCTGTTTTGTCTCTGGGTGCACGCAAGTCGAGGCAAGGCTTAACATGCGCTTGCAGACCTATTCGACCTGTAAGTACGGCAATGCGATGATATAATGACGGGAAGTTCGGTCCACAATACATCTTCTACTTGCGCATACGTCGTAGTCGGCTTGAACTCGAACAGCACGATATGGAGGATCGGCATTTTGGAGGTAACAATCACTTTCGCCGGCTCGTATATCGTATATTATCAAGTATCCAGGTAAATATGGAAACTTTCATGTGGACATTGTTCGGAAGTGCTGTACTTTCTTACACTTATATGTACTTATGCTAGAATGACGTTGATCTAGTTTTAGCCTCGAGTAAGCTAATAAGTTAACTTACAGTAAGCAGAGCACACGGGTCTGGAACACAGCTACACAATGCCATAGAGCTTAAACACACCGTCGTCCCCTCAGCACTACCTTTCTACAGCTTCACCGAACTGGCATATGTAAAAATAGGCACGCCGTTCTGGAAAGAGTAGGGCCGCGCATGTACGGAGATCTCCAAGATGGCTACAAGAGAAAGACAGCAGTAGTGCCTCCACACGCTACTCAATTCACACAACAGGACAGCTGAGATGGCGTTGGATCTCGTCATCCGCTTCTCGACCTCGAATCCAGACGTGGTGGTCCCTATCATCTCTCCGAGCGAGACAACAGGCCTAACCCTGAAGCAAATCATTCGCAAACACCTCTCTTCGCCAGCAGCAGAAAGCCGTCTTCGATTAATCCACTCTGGCAAGGTACTACCAGACACAGGAGCACTCAGCAAAAGTATAGTGGTCAATGCTGCACCGCCGGGGCGTGATGGGTTGGGCGACAGCAAGAGCGCGAAAGCGAAGGGGAAGGAGCCCGTACGCGAGGTCGAACCAGCACATGTGAGAGTATATATCCATTGTTCTGTTGGCGACGCTCTTACGCCGTCCGAACTTGCTACGGAGGCCAAGGAGGCAGCTGGGGCGGATGAAGCATTGAGAAACAAAAGCGCCGCAGTCACAACTACTTCCGCGTCTACAGCTGCCGACGATGGCCAGAATACCACTACCACCCCAGCACCCAGAGGCTTCGATCGTCTCTTCACCGCAGGCTTTACACCCGCCGAGGTAGCCACTCTGCGATCTCAGTTTCTATCCATTCAGGCTCATACCCATACTCCGGACACTATGCCGAGTGGCGCCGAGCTTCTAGCTCTGGAAGAAAGGTGGCTCGACAGTGGCTCCAATGCTCAGGCAGCTGGTGCGGAAGACACCGGCGGCTTTGGTGCAGAGGACGCTGGTGGATTGGAGGATATGCTTTATGGAAATCTGATCGGCTTCTTCTGGCCTGTTGGCGCCATGTTCTGGATGATGAGAGAAGAGGGAGTCTGGACAAGACGTCGACAAATGGCTGTGCTGGGTGGCTTCCTCATGAACTTGATCTTTGGCTTTCTCAGGGTCATGAACTAGGTGAAAGCAAAAGTTGATTTTGGTCCGCAAAGCGTACGGATGATTCTGGAAAGGGATGGAACTTCCGTCCAGTCCTCAAAGAAGTCTTTTGGAGAGCCAAGACCCAGTTGTCCGTTTTCGTTATCACCAACGACAAAGAGAAGACCGTCTTCGCTCACGGCCGCGATGTGGTGGTCTCCAACAGCAATGTCGATGATGTCCAAGGGCTCAGCCCCTGTGGACATGATTTCGACAAGCACCACTTCTCCAGCTTCGGCTTCGCGCAAGCACTGAATGCTGTGCTCAGAGCCCGGTCCAGCTGCGCCCCAGGTATACATCGCACCATCTTTCGAGAGCGCCGCACTCAACCAACCGCCACACGCTACCTTCGTGATGTTGAGCCCATCCAATGCTGCGACGAGACCTGGCTTTTCTGCTGGAGACGCTTCTTCGCCATGGATTGGCCGTCCAAGACTGCGTAGTCTAGGGTCTCCCCAAGTGTAGACCTTGCCATCTTCCATCAGAATCACAAAAGTCGCCATATTGGCTACCACTTGCTTCGGTCGCCCAGGAAGCATGTAATGCGCTGGCGAGCATTCTGTCTCGCCACTTGGATCTCGGTACCAACTGATGAAGTGATCGAAGTCTACGAACTCGAGGATGTGGCTTAACCGCCCGTTTGGTGCTTGCTTGGCTGTTGCGGCTACTCGTCCATTCAGCCCCATGGCGATATGGCCGAGCGATGGCGAGGCCTCCGTGGTCACATGAAGCAAGTCTTGTCCGGGTGCCGCTTGTACGTACAAATCTCCCTCCTCATCTAAACAGGCTTGGAGACCATTGATATCTCCTATTGCATCCCGTAACACCGGCAACGTATCAGTCTCGGGCTTGCGATCTATAGCGTGCGTAAAGGACGCAAATCCTAGATTAGTCATAGTACCATGTGCAGTGAGCAGCACTGTGCTGCTCCAACCGGCGAATACTACATTTCCGTGCTGCGTCCCGGACTCACTGGAGACAGGTTGAAAATTGCGCACATCTTCTGTAGAGTCTGAACGAAGCTGGGAATGCGCGTTGAACCCTGCTGCGAAGATAGTTCTAGTAGCTGAACCCGTCTCGTTCGACGAGATTTCTTCATTGTGCATATCGTTGTCCATGGCTAGTGCAATTGATGAACCACAGCAGAGCTTCGTACCAAATGTGTAACAGTCCAGCCGTAGATCAAGACCTGAGATGGATGTAAACCGGTCTCTGTGCTATTTAAGTGCCCCGCAGACACAGAGAAAGCTGCAAGTGGCAATCTACGCAGATGTATACATGTATAGGGATTGGTACGGTTGGAATATGAGTTGCATGAACGCTATCTTGTACAGTTGGTAGAATACATGTACATTTTGAAACAGTCGTACATAAAGACGCCCCACTCGTCTCTAAGCACTCTGCTGGTGCTCAGCGATGACAGCTTTCCGCACAGCCGCCTTCTCCTTGGAAAAGTTCTTGTTGAATGCCGCCGGGCGTTTCTTCAGCCTCCTTCGCTCGGTTTGAGTGTCTCTCAGCACAACGTGCTGCTCATACGCTCTGTCTACTGATCTATGTGCGGCTTTGCGATAGGTCTTCTCCAGGATCTTTCGTGCTTCAGCAAGCATACGACCTTGGTTGTATTTCGTGATTGTCTGGTCATAAATTGGAGCTTCCAACTGTGGGTCGGAAACATAATTGTCTTGACCAAGCTCTGTAGATGCAGTGTCAGGATTGGCATTTACGTTCAGGTTCTCAACGTCTTGTGTATCTGATTCTTCGGGAGCTGGCTCTGTAGCTGATGTACTGAGTAGTGCCGCCATCACCTCTTCGTTGTGCTGTTGAATCTTCAGATCTAGCTCTTTCCGGAAATGTTTTAAGTCAGTTTGAGCTCTGTTCTTGACCTTCTCCTCAAGGTTGCGCTTCTTCGCAATCTTCTCCTTGTCCATCAGGATCCAGCGTAGGGGGTGCGGGCGGGTACGTTTCCAGCCGTTGGGCGTGAGAACAACATGCTTCCCAGGTCCAACACGGAACTTGAGTGGTGGAAGGTCTGGGCCAGTCTCAATTGTGAATGCATCGTCCGTAGAGACTGATTCTCCATCTATCATTGCCTGTTGAACCTCCTCCTCCGAAGCCTCCTCCAATGCGTCCAAAGATGAGTCCTCGTCGATAATCGATGCTTCATCTTGCGCCGATGATTCCAGGTTTTGCAGTCCCAAGGCTGTCCTCTCTTGAGCAAACCTGCTCCGAACCAATGCAGTCTTCGTGATTGCCCACCTTAGCCACCATCCACTCTCTCCCAATGTTCGGATCCTCGATTCCTTCTCTCCAAGTAGATACTCGTCAAGACCACCACACTTCTCAATAGTCCTCAGCACTCTCACGGTGACCCTGACCTGTACTCTTCGCTGCAGAGCTTTCGAATATAGCTTCTTGTTCACGACATTGGGATGCCATGATCGTCGTGTCTTGACCTCTATCTTCTTGCCAACGTTGTTGCCGAATTGAATTCGTTGACCGCCGTACAGACCAAGACGGGACTGCTTATACCACTGCGTAGGATAGGGGTAGGGAGGAATGGCATCGGCAAGTGCTTCTGCATCATTCTTCTCCCATTGCAAACTTATGGATCTTCGAGCGCTGGTCGAGAAGCCGCGCGCAGCTGGAAGTAGTATCCGTGGTTTGTGTCGAAACGGTAAAGAAGCCATGTTGTGTCCGGTGCGATGGCATCACCTGTACATAATGAATCCCAGATAGCGGTGTTGGAAGGGTGGTCATGAGTTTCGTGCCATTGTTGGCCGCGGAGGAGAGAAGCACTTCCGCACGGTACTAGCGTAACGAATGTCCAAGTACACAACCCTATGCGCTGGACCACACGCAATAACAGCCCATTGCTACTACAGAAATTGCGCATGGTTTTGTTGAAGACTTGAATCATATTACAATGGTCAACGGATCTTTGGCTGCGCGCATGCGCAAACTGCAAGAACGCCTTCTCAACATTCGCACCGGCACTGGCTCATATATCCTTCCAGCGGACGTCAAAAGAATACACCTTCGTTTCGCAAAGGATAACTCTGGCGGCCACATGGGACCACGGTACGAGCAGCATTGATTCTAATGAACGCTATGAGCTGACGGAATTCGATAGGAAGTTCTGGCGTAACCAATTAGTCCGCCTCAAGTACCACAATCCGGCTGTGTCCATGACGGTAGATCGCGCATGCTTGAACGACGAGCAGCCCACCATGTCCATACATTATGCCTCACAAAGCTCCGGTTCAGCATCACCGACCAGCTCTCCAGCAGCGACAGAGTCCACCACCTCCAGCACTGCACCCTCGAAGCATACGCCAACAGACGAAGTGCGCACGATCGACATGAAGCTTCGCACGGACTCGGAGATATTAGATGAGTTGGTGAGGGTCACCAAGGCACAACCAGTCAGGATGAGCGATGAAGACAGAGAGACCACCCTGTGGTTAGAGGAGCGACGGAAGGAAAGCGCAGCCAACAGGAAAGGCAGTTTGCAAGTCAAGGCGAAAGTCGCGAGAGAAAAGGAGCTTCTCAGGCAAGCACAGGGAGAAATCGCGTCGACGAATTGACACGTTCTGTGATTGTACGAGTACTGGGGGGCATCCCTCCATCGGACATATGATGGAATATGCTGCATTTCTGCGTCGGCGTCTAGGTCATGTACGTTCATATATGTATCAACGACATATGGGTATCACATTTCAAAAGTATCTCATTGGTGGAAGTCCATTGTAAAGTCAGCCTCCCATGCTATACCTCGACCAAACCCTGCCACCAAGCCACCGCACCAAACACAAACACGATCACTGTGGCGTCTGCCATGATCGTCTGGAGAATACCCACATATCTCCCAAGAATCCGCACGTAGCCGGCGTACGGCTCTGGCACGAATCCGCTGTTTGCAACCTTTGCGAAGATCCCAGCACCCTGCAATTGGCCTTTCTCCATGAAATACCGTGTGCTTTGCAACAGCAGTTCCGCGGTTGCGAAGATGTAGAAAAGCTTTGGGCCAAGTCCATAGCCTCCAGTGGCTGTGTAGACTGCCTCCGAACGAGCAAGCTTTGATCCATTGAAGGTCGAGGTCAAGGCGATGTATATCGCAAGGGTGAATGCGAACACCGCATGTGTAATGCGCCAAATGTACGCAGAGCCTGTAGCAGGAGCGGGCTGAGCCTGAGCGCCTCCACCACCACCACTGAGCAGACTTTGCAACATGGCTGGCATTTGTGCATTGGGTTCGCCAGGGTTTTGACCACCACCACCACCCATCATGCCGGAAAGCTGTTGCATCATCTTCATCATAGGGTCCTCTTCACCTGCTGCACCTGGACCTTGTCCTTGTCGTTGTTGCATTTGTAACATGGCGGCCGCAAAAGGGTCATTCTGTGCGTTGCTGCCAATGGGCCTGCTGGGTGTGCCCGTACCAGAGATTGTGTCGATATCCACTTCGTCTGGGTCGTCCACAGTCGCTTGTGGAGCCGCAGTTGCAGCTTGTGGAGCCGGGACTGCAGGTCCTCCCAGCACTTCCTCAGGCGGTGCAACTCCACCGTTGAGTGCCTTGATTCTGTTTAACCTGTCCTCGCCTGATTCTGCCAGCTTCTTTTGCATTTTTTCGCGTCGCAGGCGCGCTTTCAATTGGTTGGGAGTCTCGCTTCCCGTCGCACCAGCACTGGGGCTGGATGCTGGATCGTCCATGGTGCAGAGGATTTTGTAGAGCACGGTTTGTATCTGCTGTTAAGTGGTCAAGTAGTGCCAACAGGCACAGTGGGACATTTCGTGGTGGACTAGCTTGTGACGTCGGCAGCTCCCTTCATGTTGCATGTGCCTCCGAGCTGTAAATTGTGGAACAGTCAGCAGTCACGTTCATTTCACATGATTACATGTCAAAGTTCTGTTCATGGCATGGAAAGGGAATCTCAGACACTTTTGATAACCAGGTTTCGCCCGGAAGAAGTGGTCACAGCATGAATCTTCTATGCTTCACTGTCGCCTGAAAAGGGGAATTGAAACAGGGACAGGCCAACCACTTTGGAAGTTTCAACGTTCATACAATCAATGGACAGTCAGATGCTTTAGCAATTCTTCTGTCAACTTCAAGACGTTTACTATGGCAAAGCCGAAAGGTTCCCGGAGAGCGCCCATCTCCAAACGACCGGCTTTGACGCATTTCCTCTGCTTGCCACTGGTCACACCAGAATCAAAGCCACAACTACATGCTTCCTTAACAGTTTTCCGAGCGATCGCCTCTCCAAAGGAACCAACTGAACCTATCGACTCGGGAGAAGCTGTATCTGATGAGGAGACAGTAGCCACGACAATCCATCCCAAGGCCATTAGACCTGTTGGCTCGCTACACTGCACGTTGGGCGTGATGAGTCTTGATCAAAAGCAGCTAGACGAAGCTGTACAGTTTCTTACTGGTCTGAACGTATCAGATCTAATCCGAAATGCTGGTCTTGACTCTGGCATGGAAGGAGATGGAGATCAACCATTGATCATTGACCTGAAAGGTCTCAAATCCATGCACACGCCTAGCGAGACCTCGATCCTGTATGCTACCCCTGTAGATTCTTCAGAACGGCTCCTCCCTTTTTGCCTTGGTCTTCAGAAACTATTCAAGGAGAAGGGCCTCCTGATCAGTAATGACCGGGAGCTGAAGCTGCACGCCACTGTCGTAAATACGATCTACGCCAAGAACAAGTTGCAGAAACGCCCAGGTCAGGGCTCTGGTCGCAGACAAGACAGCAGTATTCAAGGCCATGGACCAAATGCAAATGCGCCTTTGAAGCTTGACGCAACTGCTATTCTGGAGAGATTCAAGGACTTTTCCTTTGCAGACAAAGTTAGACTCGATCGGATAGCAATCTGTGAGATGGGGGCGAAAAAGCAATTGGATGCGCATGGGACGATCGTTGACGAAGAATATACCGAGGTTGCCCATATAAATCTCCCTTCGTGAACGAACCGCTCATCTAGTATGTATTCAGTAAGAATGCTTGATGCAAGATGTTGAACCAATAATCTGATCAGAGAACGCCAACTAGCCCAAGGTTCCCCAGGGTCCCAGAATGTAGACATCTTAACGCCATGCTGATCCATTCATCCAATCTCCACTGGCATCTCTACAGTGCCAGCACGTAATCCAATCATTGCTCATTGGAACTGCAGCTCTTCATTTATTCCAGACCTTTGTATTTCCTGTATAACTTTTTATGCTGCTCCAAGAACATGAAAGTTGCAATCGTATGAGGACCAAGACGAATAAAGCTAGGCACCCAGCCTCTCCACATCCAGCCGAAACCCTCGTTCTTTGTAATCTTCGCTAAGAGGACGAACAGACCATCATGTGTATGCGCGCTCATGACACGCGTCTTGATCACGTCCACGGGGCTGCAGACAGTGGTCGCGACAAAGCCAGCCATGAACGATGCCGTGAAGTGAGTGTACAGGTTGTCTCCCATGCTCGTCCGCTCTAGAAGCTCCTTCTTGAAGATGTCGTAGCTCGCAAGCTGGGATGCGGTCATAAGCACGGCGCGCGTGGAGTTTGGCCATACGCCGCGGAACAGCGACTTGAAGCCTTCTTCACGGGTCATGCGCACGAGACCTTCAATCGCGTTCTTGTAGTTCCGCCGTTGCTCGCGTGGTAGTGCGGCATCGTTCTGCATCCGAACATTCATGATATCTGCTGGATTGCCGGCAATGCCGCCGAGGAAGCCGGACGTGGAGGCCATAGCGATGAGGGCAGGAAAGGACGGCTTCGTGGTCGCAGAGGTGAAGACTTCTTTTAGTTCTTCGTAGACGCCAAATCGAGTGGTGCTATAAGTTATTTGGCGAAGGAGGGAGGCCGTGAGCTAGATCGGTTACCGTTCAGTCGAGCCTTCGTATTAATTGCGGAGGGATGTCACGTACGCCACGATATAGACCTGGTACCCCATCCGACTTTATGATATGCGAGACCATGCTCGCCATGTTCTTTCGCGGAAGTTCATGTGATTGTGTTTGAAGGCGGACCTGGGCGACATGAGTAACTCTACGTTGTTGCGCAAATAGCTGGGCTGCGAAGTACCTTCACTACAGCTTTGTCAGTATCGTCCAAGCAAGAACTGAGTCAAAGTCTGCACTTACGCAAATCCAGAGGGTGGGTCACCGTCGCGGCAAAGCAACTCGCACTCCCTCCAAACCATAGCGGGTATACAATATGGCCATCGCTGGACTTTGCAGCGGCTTTTGACATGACCTGGTCGTTCGCATTTCCCAGTCGACGTGACAGGGAGTTTGATCGGACGAACAGTCCCGTCTATGTCTAACAGCGAAGAAGGCGTTCCCCGGGAGGAAGGCGACAGGTAAAGCGAGTTATGAATGGTATAGAGTATGTCGCATGAAGAATCCGTTCCTGAATGTCAGAATACTTCCGGTCGCCAATCGCTGTGACGCATGCGGCTCCAGCTTCCGCATATTGCACGCATTCTAGCTCCGTGTTTATTCCCGGCCAATGCCGACTACACTTCTTTGTCCTGGTTAAATCATCTACGATTCAGCCTTTCTCTTTGTGAGCGGAAGCGGCACCATTGGGAGAAGTGAATTGAAGGAGGAACAGTGGGGGAGGCTTTGATGAAGATGGCCATTGTCAGCACATCTCGCTCGAGCTTGCTGGCCCTTCCAGCCAGCATACGCGTGATCTTGCGCCCGTCAAGTGTGAGCTCTTGGAGAAGCTATACATCAGGTAAGTTGATCGGACAGTCACGCCATGTTCATCCGGTTGGATGAATATCTATCTCCCGCTATGTACGAGCATTGCCAGATTTTCCCTGCTTATCCAATGGTCTCAATCATGGCTTGAGTTTGCGTAAGCATAAATATTTGGTCGACCGGAAAGGTCGCAAAAGAAACCACGTTCCCCGTATAGCTGGTCTTTGCTCTGTAGAAAATACGGTCTTGACAAAGTATCCAACATATCTAACGATACGAATAGGCTCAAAGCCGACCGATGTGACTGTTGAAGGTAGAAGCTATCCTGCGGACTCTTGGACCAATGTGCCTCCTTCGATCCTGGCCCAAGTAGGGCGCCAGTTACATATTCAACCAAATCATCCTATCGCACTCACACGAAAACTTATCGAATCACGATTTAAGGGCTTTGTAAATCACAACAACCTCAATCCTGTTGTGACCACCGCGCAGAACTTTGACTCACTGGGCTTTCCCCCAGACCACCCAGGTCGGAACAGGACAGACACGTACTACATCAACCAGACCACAGTACTTCGTACACATACATCAGCTCACGAGGTTGATGTCTTTCGCGAAAATGCAAGTGATAGCTGGACGCTGTCCGCTGATGTGTATCGCCGAGATGCTGTGGACAAGAGTCATTACCCAGTCTTCCATCAGATGGAAGCGGCTCTGACATGGGATCGCGCAAAATACCCGTCTCAAGAAGCATTACTGGAGAGTATACAAGCATCGTATAATAAGCTGCCTCGACACGATCTAGTTGTGGAAGATCCCAACCCTCCTTTTCATCCGGAACGCAATCCTTTACAAGCGGCGCATCATTCTAGCGAAGAAGCTGCTCTTGTTGCTGCACACCTCAAGCGGTCGCTGGAAGATATGGTCGTCACAATCTTTACTGAGGCTGACAAGGCTCTCGCAGCTGCTGGCTCTGGCAATGCAGAAAAGAAGGAACCACTCAAGGTCCGCTGGGTCGAGGCCTACTTCCCCCATACCTCGCCTTCATGGGAGATGGAGGTCTGGTGGCAAGGAGACTGGCTTGAAGTGCTAGGCTCCGGAGTCATCGAGCAGCCTCTTTTGATCCGTGCCGATCAGCCTTCAAGGATTGGGTGGGCTTTTGGGATTGGTCTTGAACGAATCGCCATGCTGCTGTTCGGCATCCCAGATATCCGTCTGTTCTGGAGCAAAGATCCACGCTTCCTCAATCAGTTCAACGCGACCAAGCCCATCCGCCGCTTCCAACCTTTCAGCAAACATCCTGCTGCCCCGAGAGACGTAGCCTTCTGGCTTCCCAGTACTACCGGACCTGTGATTAGCGATATCGCAGCAGCTTCGTCATCCACGCCTTCGCCAGCTGGAGGTCAGCGCACCGAGCCGACCACCACCGCGCAGCCGGCTTTCCATGAAAACGACCTCATGGAAGTCGTCCGCTCTGTCGCCGGTGATAGTGTTGAGGACGTGACCCTCATCGATTCATTCACGCACCCCAAATCCGGTCGGAAGAGTCTATGCTATCGCATCATATATCGAAGCTTGGAGAAAACGCTGACGACTGAGGAGGCTAATGCTTTGCATGAGCAGGTTCGCACACAGCTGGTTGACAAGTTTGGGGTCGAGCTGCGCTGAACCATCCAGGATGTTACATTGCTATGATAAAAGAGTTGTAAGATTACCGATGAAACCCACCAAAGAGGGGAATCACTGTTGTACCAATATCATGTAACACTACGCTCTGGAAGGGCACTTCAAGTAAAATGTATGTACGACGCGCAACTTCAAGACAAAAGCCAAACACTGCTTCATGGTTTACATGATGCTAATTTGCGCACAACACGCACACAATTCCTCATAATTTGGATAATCCATCAGATGTTCAACTTCTTCTCGAGATCCTTCCATCTGCCCTCTCGCAACGGATCCAGCTTTCGCAGTTCCTGCATCCAATTCCTCATCTCTCCGGTTGAGGTCTTCTTGTTCCCGGCCTCCACGAGCATGTACCGCGCTGAGTAATCAAGTAAGGCCTGATAGATGTACTTGCAGTCCTCGGCGCCATCCAACATCTCCATAAGACTGTCCAGCTCCTGCTCAAGATAGTGTAACCGCTCGGCATTGGTGCACGGCCGAAGGATGGACAGTTGCTCGTCCTCCTCCAGCGTCGCCATTAGGTATTGATGGTAGAACCACAGACTCTGGTCGTAGGCGTCTGTATATAGAGCGGTGGTGATGAGTTCCAGCTCCGCGTCCAACATCTGCTTCCGCTCCTCCGAGCCAGCTTCACGTTCGCCCAGCAGCTTCGGGATGAGTTGACTACGTGCATGCCACGCGCTGAAGTTGCTCAGGTTGGTGTGGATCATCTTCGTCGTGTATTCAAACTCTTGCTCGGCCATGCTCTTCCCACTTAGTCTTTCGAGTTCCACGACCACCGCTCGCCGGTAACCCCAGCCATGAAAGTTGCGGCTATCTATGCCCAGCATCTTGCCTACAAGGCCAAGCTCTACTTTCCAGAGCTCAAGGGCACTGGAAGTCGGGAGATTTGTGGTTGCTGTGGACAGCAGCCAAGACCGGTGATTCCAGATCCAGTAGCATTTCGGATATTGTCGCAGTAACGGGAGGAGAAATTGGAGGTCTTCCGTAATCAGTAAGGATATCTCACGTTGGGCTGGTGTGAGACCAGATGCGGCCGCAGCTGTCTCATCTTGGGGTTCGACGGACGGCGGAGTTTCCAGTTCGCGGCTGAAGACGTCGAGCAGAAGTCGTCGGCGGTGATTCCATATTGTATAGTACTCGGGATTTTGCGTCAACAGGGTGGACGTGAGTTGAAGTGTGGAGTTCGAGTAGTCCTTGGCTTGAATCTTCAATGATGAGGATTGTCAGCAGTGCTGGAGACGTGGCTGCACTGTGCGTAGTGTGCTGGATATGAACACACCCTAGCGGTCACTTCTGCCTCCAATGTCTTATACTGCTCGATTTGCTTCTTCTCCTTCTCACGAGCCTGCTCACTCTTGTCTTGCGATGCGGCGGCAGTGCGGGGCATGCCATGCTGTACGTCCTCTGGTCAGCGACCTCACCTCTTGCCACACAGTATCCGCTTAAAAAATGGGCTCATGAACACCACTCACACTGGCCATGTCGATTTTGATGTAGTGATTGTTCGTAGTCGGTGCGCCGAAAATCACAGATATTTGAGATACAGTAAACGTCCAAGACCAGACAAGAGAATGATGGATGGTCGTTACGATCCGAGGCAACAGCAATGCCAGTGTGCTGGAGAAGTCGCATCAAGTGGACGACCATTGCCACTTAAATCCGCAGAACTGAACAATGTCTTCAATAGTTGGACCAGTGGCCTCATCGCAGAATCATACCTTGCTCGTCACCGGTGGAGGATGTGCTACTCATACTAACCACAGGATCCATAAACGGGAAGCATTACATATATGCACTCATCCACGAACTGCCCGATGCTGAGGGATCGGAACGATACCTACTGCCGCACGAGTTCGGTGGACGGAGGCTCGAAATTGTCGGAGGTATTGCTATCATAGGTCTCAGCACTTATTCCCCAAACAGTGTCGCCGTTGTAACAGCATCCTGGCCCAACTTCTGGCGTGTTGCGATCGATAGAGCATGTCTGGCAGTCTTCCTCATAACCCCCAACCACGAAGACGATTATCCACCAAGCAGTGTAGCGACGCTGATGATGAGGTCCTAGAGGCCACCATTTCAATATCTGAGAGCTTGTTAAAAGCTTCGAAGGGCACAGGGCTTTGCACGACCACATCTGCTAGTGAAACATCTCAACAACAAAGAAGAGCTATCGCAGGAATCCCAGTAAGATGTCAAGAGACCAACACAACGACACTGCAGCCAACGACGCTTCCCAACTCGCCACTTCCGACGTTCATCCAGAAGACAACTGGTGGAATCATCGCACCTAGAGAGAGCATTGTTCCCGACCCCTACTGCGACAGAGTCCTAATCAAGGCAAAGTTGACAAAGACTCATTTTCATCTATCGCAGGAGGCCGACTCGTTATGCCTCGCATCGACGAAGATGCTGGGTCTGAATGTCCTGTCAACATCGAGGACAATCGACCATCATTTGTCGGGACCTCCTGTGCGTCAGGATATGAAGCAGATGACGGCGATAAGCTTCGACTACGGTATAAGGGGCGCAGAGGATGGTTCAAGAAACAGTGGTGGGCCATGCGTGAATATTGGAGGACTAAAAGACGCAAGCGGCTGCAACGAAAAACGTCACGTCTTGATAAATCCGTATCAACTGTTGGATATGCGGCAGTCAGGTCGACCGGGCGGAGAGCTTTGTCTGCACCTGCAACCCGGCCTCGATCCGCCCCAAGCAAGGATGAGCAGCCTACTCCACAGCAGACTATACCACGAACAGGTGGCGAAGCAGACTCATACTACCATGATGCCATCATCGCACCCAGTGATCACAACCACCTTGATCCCAGCGGGCGTGAAGCAGCCGAGGACAACCGAGAGATGGGAGACCAGAACCACGATCAAGCGACACAAGGTGGAAGGAATGCAACATCCGGTGTCTCTGAACAGGCGATGCGGCATTGTTGCAATGCCTCCCTACATCCTCCCAGCATCGGCAGTGACGAGCCGATCGTGTTTGTACCGAGACAGGTCACCTCCCGTCAAAACTCCTTCGCTTCCCGTGGATTTCTCCCGGCCCATCCAGTCTACATGCAACAGACAGTCATGTTCCCAGTCTGTAGACGACATGTGCCCACTTCGAATGCTTCCCTCATTGAAGATCAGTACGGACCAAGGTACCATGAAGAGTACTATCTCGACACTTCCAGAATGTACAGCCACTCCAATGCATCGCGCGTGTCGAACGCATCGCGGTATTCCGAAGCCTCCCGTATGTCCCAAGGGACATATCTCTCCCAGACAGCTCGAGGTCGAACCATCAATCGCTCGCCTGCCTCACCTACTAGCACCGACGTCACCATGCGCCCCAACCATTCGTCCCGAACAATTTCCAAGGCAAGTTCACGACATGCCGGTAGGAGACAGAATGAGGTCGCCACGAGTCAACGAAACCGTGGCTCCCGTAGAGCTCAAGTGCACCAACCGCCTCCAACTGAATATCGATGCCGTGAAAATCATGGTGGATACCAAAAAGAATCGTCACAGCCTGCTGATTCTGGAGAACGGCGGAGCAGATCCCGGCACACCATCGCATGATGAGCTCGCTCTGAGCAGTCCACGTTCCTCGACCACTCATACGCATTGTGAAACAAGCGATGATGAAGGCTACGAAACCCCAATGACCAGTCCTGAGCCCTCCCCTACAAGACTCTTGCGTCAGCCAACCATATATTCTGCGAATGACCTCCGTTTGACAATCTTTGACGGCGCTCATGATGGTGCAGATGATTCGCGGGCACTTATGAAGTCGTCCAGCAGTGCTACCGATAACGAGCTCGAGGCTGGAAGTGGAGTTCTGACTGACGAATTGGTCATCAAGCCAAATGCGGGTTCCAGTAATACTAATAGCCTTGAAGATTTGGCATTCGATGTGGCCATGCCTTTCGGGTCCATGGCTGGCGAAAGCATGATCGCAGAGCGTAGTTCTACCCATGATACAAACCCGTTGGCGGCTGCATGTCCTGCCAAAGGCGCCCGATCCTTTCCTTTTCCCCACCGACTTGATAGCCTTTTATCGATGCAGAGTGAACGAGTACGACGACGACCAAGCGCACTGTTGCAGCATTGTGGTAGCAGCTTTAATATTCAGCCGCGTCGACTAAGATTTAGTTTGCCAGATCGCTTTATTCCGCCTCGTGCAAACACGCCAAACAAAGAGATCTTCATGGTTGGTCAAGCTATGCATAAAGCAAACTCGACCAACCAACCAATTCGCCAGATTGTAGACGAAGCTGACCCATTCATGCCAAGTCCGCGACGTAGTCTCAGGGTCAACGAAAGACTATCCACAGTACGACTTTCAGCTACGCCACCTAGACCGAACCCTCGACAAGGAACAACCTTGACAGATCCACATACTCCTCGCTCTTTCAGTGACGGAGCAGTGTGGAGTGTAGGAGGTAGGATTGTGACAGAAGGTGTGGCAAGTACGCCAAATGGAAGAGGTGGGCGGGTCACGAGTGGTACCAGTGCTCCACATCACACAGCCGACTTTCTGCAAAAGCCAACAACAAGTGAAGAAGAGGCTACGCATGGGAGACGCTTAGCGCTTGCTATGGACATCAATCAAAAGATGAGAATGATTCAGCATGGTTCACCAGCTTCAATCGACTCGATAACTTCAAACACACGGACTGCTTCCACCCTTCCGCGTCGAACAATATGGCGGCATGGAGCTTGGGAGCGTAAGAGCCCGAAATCTTGTGAGATATGATACATGTTCAAGGGTAGACGTGTTGCTGATGTAGACAATAGCATCCAAAGCTGGAGTCATCAAGCCGAAGGAGGTCCCAATCATTCCATTCCGAGGTAAGTCTCTATCGGTGTCAACGAGTAGCATGTGCTAAAGCCGATCGTCCCTCAGTCCTTGATGCCCCCGCTCTACGAGACGACTATTACTGCTCATTACTTGCATACTCGCCCACCATCCATTGTTTGGCAGTAGGTCTTGGATCTCACGTATATCTTTGGTCGGAAGCTCGAGGATCACGCCCATCGAACATTCCTGACTCCCTCAACGCCCCCTACGACTCTCATGTCACATCGCTATCTTTCAGCTCCCAGGACGGTGGCAGTTCTGTTCTCGCCATTGGCAGAGCTGACGGCAAGATCACACTCTGGAGTCCTGTAGACCACGATCCTCGCTTCGATAGCGAACAGCCGGCCCCCATCTCATGTGTGAGCTTCCGACCTCATTCAGTACCGCGTAAATCAACACGTGAACCAGGCATGACGACTGCGACCGAAGACTTGCTTGTAGGCGATGAGATTGGTGATGTATACTACTACTCGGTAGAGTGGCCGAACCAGAATCAGCGAGATCTCTTCGATTGGCATGGCAGCATGACACTGCTAGCACGGATAAGCTGCCATACGCAGCAGATCTGTGGTCTGGCTTGGAGTCCCTCGGGTGATGTTTTCGCCACCGGTGGCAATGATAACCAGATGTTTCTTTTTGAATCGAAGAAGCTGTTGTCGCCAGCTTCTATCGAGGCTCGTCGGCAACGAGACCGGTCATCGACTGTGAATAGTCCGCGATTAACCGCTCCCGATAGATCTGCTATTGGACAGGAGCAAGTACTGAACATCCTTCTCGGTCAGCAGAGGCACATGTTCACTCTCAACGCTGCTGTAAAAGCCATCGCGTTTGCGCCATGGCAGAAATCGCTTATAGCTGCTGGTGGAGGAAGCAATGACCGATGCATCCACTTCTTTCATGCCACCTCAGGAGCGACACTCGCGACCATTGACTGCCACGCTCAGGTCACTTCGCTTCTCTGGTCTAAGCGACGAAAAGAGATTGCAGCGACATTCGGATTCGCCCAGCCCGAACATCCTTACCGCGTGGCTGTGTTCGCCTGGCCATCCTGCCGGATGGTTGTAGGCATACCGTGGTGGAGTGAAGAGCGGGCTCTGTACGCGGTCTCTTATCCTCGAGGCCCGAGCGGTGGCATGCCCAACCCTGCGGACGCTGAAGGTAAACCCTAGTACGGCCACCGAACACGCGAGGAAGGCTGCTTGGTGGTGGCGACGAGCGACGCGAGCATCAAGTTCCATGAGATATGGGCGGAAGGGAGCCGCGAGCGCTGCGGCAAGCAAGGGGCCATGGGAGTGTTTGGCGGAAGCCAAATCTTGGAGGGAGAGTTTTCGGAGGATGTGATGAGGAGCTCGACTATCCGGTGAGAGGCGGAACATGACTTATCTGTTGTTGGGGTGGATGTCGGTTCTCGATGTCGGACGAATCCCTAAGGTTCCTGCTAATTGTGCTTCATGTTGAGCGTACACTTACAAGAAACATGAACAACCTGAGACTCCCTGCAGAAGCGACACATGTTGTTGTTCTCCTACCTCTCGTGACGTTCGCTTTAGCTTACGGCTCAAGCAAGAGTCTAACACATCCAACCCCGAAGCACGTATCTAAGAAATTACGACAGCCCCGTCGCCACCCTACATCTTGGCCCGAGTGAATGGAATACCTCTTTGCCGATTTCATGCAGCCAAAACTCTACAAATCTCCTTACTGCAGGTCGATGGTATCGAACAGAATGCTCCTCGCCGTCCGTAACTTGTATACTTGGATCCTGTTCACAACCATCGGCCGTCCAGAATAGGCCCTGGCAGTGCCTGTCTAGCCAAAACAAGGGGCACCTGATAGAGTTCGGAAGCACAAGTGACGCCCGCAATCTCGAAAGCATGTTACAGCCGGGGCAGCGTACACGATCGATCTATGCAAAGATGAAAGCTAGGAAAGCGCATGGCAAGATCTTCTACGGTCATATACTTGGATTCCTAGACGAGCTCTTTACTCCTCGCCAACTCATCATCGTGAGCTTTGGAGCCTGGAAGGTTTGGAGTCTTCAATTCCTCCACGACTTCTCTTCGACGAATGCTCAGCAGCAATCATGGCAAGCCTTGCTGATTCTGCCAATACTTTGTGCCTGGACCGATGCATACAGTGCCATCCACTCAAGGCCGATATAAACAGCCAAGAGGATGCGGCTCAAAAATGAACGGAAAGAACGCAGGGCGAGACGGGCGGACCCTCGCGGTATATTGGAGTAATAAGAGATCTTGCGATATTGAAATATCATCGCCACGACGCTGGTAATTTTCTCCTTCCGCTACGGTGAGGTGGCTTGCGACGATGATAATTATAGCCTACCGTGGTTGACGGCCAGGTACAAGACGGACGGCTCGATGAGTGAGTCGAGTGGGATTTCGAATGACTTACATGTAGGTAGCAAGGAAAGCATACGTACGCACACCCACCAGCCCTAGCCCTCAACGTCCTGCTTGACTTCTATCCTTCCCCATTCTCCCCGGCCCCGGCTTGGCGGACTTTCTCACACATCCTTCCATAAACCGAGCAATATTGATACCGATACCGAGTCGTCTCATCTCGTCCTTGTCTCGTCTCATCCACGTTTCCGGAAAAGAGCACAGAGCACCGAGCTGTATACTTCACGTATGTAGCTCTATGCACAACGGGTACTGTATAGCCTCGGCCAAGCATATTAATACATAATAATCTCGCCGAGATCTGTCTTCTCTCTCGCTATCTCGCTTCTCGCTTCCCAACTGGGTAGCAGGCATCTCGGCTTTTGGAGGTGGAGCATACTATATGATACTGTGGGAAGGTATAGGTAAGGCAATCCCATCACATCTGGAACGCTGAGTGGCACGGGACGCAAGGTACGGCGGCAATAGTCTGTTTCGTGGACAAGAAACATGGGCTGGCTCGGCGCCATTGAAGGTTACGTTGCAGCAGGTTTTTGGAGGCGGAGAGCGCAGGATTTGCTGGTGGTGGTGCTGCTGACCTACTGCGCACACGTGAGCGATCTGATGAGAGATGCTTGTGAGAACGATGAGTCTGCTGCAGATGGAATGTATAGGATACCTATGAGCGACCTGTCCCGTTACCAGCATGATAAAACCACGTCGCAACTTTTTCCACGTATGTACGGATGAATTACAGACAGCGCGGCGAAAATCCCAGTCCTGAAACACGCCGAGCCACGCATGCATGCACCTGCAGGTGAGCCGGCACCAAGAAAAACGACAAGTTTCAAATCATGCAGAAACTGCAGATGGCAGCAGGCGCTACGTTACCTGCGTGAGAAAGGAAGAAGACGGGATGAGAGAAGTTATCGGACCGTGTTGAGGACCTTTTTCATCGCAGCGGGATGAATGCCGGATAATGGGTTTTGGATGAATAGTACATACATGTACATACGAGGATGGATTACTTACAGTGGAGTCTGCAGTGGGTGCAGTGGAGTGAGAGTGGATGCTAGCTAAGGTGGAGAGAAAAGGCGTGCGCGTCCATTCCTGCATCGGTCCATCCATCGATCCATCGATCCAATCCAGCCTTTTTCCTCTGTCGCACTAACTTCAACACTTCCAGTAACTAAACTAACATACGTTGATTATGCATTCGTGCGGATATAGTGTTGTTTCGAATTCCGACGAGGGGCGGGACGATTCGTATGATGGGAACAGCAGCAGCTTACGTTACGTTGACGATGGATGACGGTGAGAGCGTAAGACTGGCAAAGTAGGTGAGATGCTGAGTCTGTCACTGTGGAGTTTGGGTGTGGGTCATGGATGTTCTTCGATTGTGACGAAATAACGATCTATATACATACGTAGACGTATACTGCGTTGACGACGTGGTTTCGCCGTGAGGACTGGTGAATGATCCACAATCGCGCCGAAAGGAAAAACGCTACCTCGTACCTACGTGTAGACTCCCATGCATTGAAACAGCAAGTCCTACGAATGCTGATGAGCTCTACGCATGAACTCGAAATGAGAAGCTAGGCACAAAAAGGAAAAGATGGAACATGATAAAGTCAGGCGATAGATCAGATGTCTTGAATTAGTTATACCGGCCCTAATGGCAACGGTGATGATGGTATGAAGATTACATTCCTCCCGTTCCCGGTTCGTGCAACCACACCGGGTATGCGCTTTTTCGCGGTCAGAAAACAACCAAAAAAGCAATCAAAGAACGCCACATGATCCCTTTTCCCTTTCCCAGTGATCGTCGTGAAGGCGGAGAGTCATCTCGGTATTCACAATGTCATGCAAGTGCATAGCCAAATGGTGGATGGCAGGGCGTGATAATGCGTCGTCAAATATAATGAGGATCGTACCCAACTCATGATGTAAGGCCGTGAGAAGGATGGATTAAGAAACATCAAGTCAGAAGACCGTAGATGTTTACAAGAAGAAAGCAAGGACGAAAGCACCAAGACCAAGACCGAACGAGGTCTGGACGGCGCTACCGGCACCGACGTAAGGGCTTGGGGATGCGGTCGTCGAGGTGTTGAGGTAGCCGGTGCCGGTGGCAACTGGAGCTTGGATCTGTCCGTCGCTGATCTGGGTCACTGGGGTGGCAGTGGAGACAGGAGCCTGAATCTGTCCGTCGCTGATCTGGGTGATCGGGGCAGCGGTGGAGGTTGGGGCCTGAATCTGTCCGTCGCTGATCTGAGTGATGGGAGCACCAGTGGTTGGGGCCTGGATCTGTCCGTCACTGATCTGAGTGATTGGTGCAGCAGTGGAAGTTGGGGCTTGGATCTGTCCGTCGCTGATCTGAGTGACTGGGGAGCCGGTGGTAGCCTGGATCTGTCCATCGCTGATCTGGGTGACTGGGACGGCAGAGCCGGCAGTGACCTGACCGTCGGATTGCTGGCTGGCAACAGCGCTGGCAGTCACTTGACCATCAGGGATAGCAGAGGCAACGGAAGAGCCAGACTGGATGACCTCGATGTAGATGGGAGTGCACTGGCCACCAATGCTCTCGTCGTAGAGGTTGTAGAAGTCACCAGACAAGCACTGGTAGAAGATGGCGTTGTCGCCAATGGCGAGCGAGCCGTTGCTGCAGACAGACCAGCCAGAGGTGTAGATGGCACCCGACTGAATGACACCGTCGAATTGGAACTGGTGGTTGGCGACGATCTCACCAGTTCGGCCCTCGGAATCGGTGAGGACACCGTTGGAGAGAGATGCAACGACAGCGGCACGCTGGATGATTGTTAGCTGGAAGAACCGTGAAGCAAATGAGGTAGCGTCAACGAACCTTGGAGAGCGAACGCTTGGCGGAGTTGGTCACGTTGACGACCTGGATCTCAAAGGTGCCATCGTACGAGGTCGAGCAGCCAGCTGGGGGAGCAGCAGCAGTCTGTGCGGGCATCGGGCTGGCAGCAACAAGAGCCGCGAAGGCAAGAGGAGCAAAGGCGGAGCGCATGTTGATCGAGGTGGCGGAGTGATTGATTAGAGAGGTGTGTTTGATATTATATGCAGCGAAGCGAGTGTTGTTGGATGCACAAGTAACAGCGAGATACAGATGCAAGTGGTTAAGAGTTGGAGGAGGATGGAGATATGGTGAGGAAGAGCAAAGGTGAGGAATGCGGCCGTGGACGAGGTACTTAAGTGTTTTGCGAGTGCTGGTGGTGGAGGAAGTTGATCCATGTGAATATGCATGGTTGGTAGGCGCTAGCGGTGCAGGGGCCAATGGTAGAGCGTCCGGCCCAGCAACCAGCCACTAAAATAAAGTCGTCGAGCACGGTAGCCCGCACATCGTAACGACATGACATGTATATCGGCCACCCAGTATCGACTACTGTACACGGTCGACACTTATCCCACCGGCACCGGTGGCGGGGGATCCCTTGACTGCACTCTAGGCGTGGCCGGTGCTGGTGAAGCCCCATATGCGGCTGCGAGCTGACCATCACCACCGCCGTCCTGCACCATGAACGCAAGCTGCCGCTGGGTTGCGCGTGCGCTAACGCAAGCTGCTCTGCATGATCTCTTGGCCACACTCGTGAACCACGCCCCGGCTGGATGGGGAGGGAGCATGGATGGGAATGTTGTCCGGGCGACTACAGGACCGCAGGACTTTGCCACGGTCGGCGACTTCTGCCGTCTATCCATGATTATTCAGGCGCCTGTTGGACCGTTCCACTCCCCCGCTGCCTTCACTTTCCTTCACGGCGTCTCGCCGGCGTTGGCGAACATGACTGTAGTCGCCGCCATGTCATACCCGGTCCCTCATTCCATGTCGATCGATCCGATTCTGGTGAAGAGCGGCTACTGATGCAGCAGCATGACGACGCAACTCGAAACCGAGGGGCAAATCGTCGACGGACGACGGGCGTCTCGCTGAGCATAGACCACTCTCCGCCATCTGTCTGACCAGTATGATGTCCGACTGTCGAGCAGATCTGACTCCATCCGAGGTTGCACGATCCGGGAAGCGGCAGTGACACTCCCAGAAAGGCGTGGCTTGGATTGAACGACTGGGTGGCGAACACGGCTGCGCCAGACAAGTATCGAAGTACATGTACATACTGTGCTGGACAGTCTGGTACAGCGGGTAGCCCGTGCAAATCGATGGTGAGCGAGGCAAGCTCCCATCGACATCTATATTTACACCTTGAACTAGACCAGCTCCCTGCATTCGGTTCAGAAGCTCTGGATGAGCTCTACATGTAAGCTGTCGAGCTCGTTTGCTCGTCAGATCCTGTGGCTGGCGTGATGTAAGGATCAGGCAGAGTAGATCGATCCAGCCACTAGCTTATCGTGCTTGGCAGACTGTTCTCATGACAAGGTCTACTATGCTCGACGAGAGATTGTACCCAGACAACTTTATGGAAGGCCAGTTTCGTCGTGCCAACCAGGCCGACGTCAACAACAGCTACACATGGTGCTAAAACGAGAAACCATGACACGGTGACTGTGCCGAACCGTTGCCCGTCCGCGGGTGGCCAACGCTGCTCACCGTTGAGAGAACGGACCACTGTGACGAGCACTCCTCCACAAGTTGCATAATACAGCACTGTACTGTAAAATGGTGGGGCTCCACATGGCCAAAATACGCACGGATGGTAAGAAGGATGAATGTATCGCACAGTAGTGTGGCACTGACCGCGGATCTGGTGAGTACGAAGTGAGCCCAAGCTCCCAGATCCGGAGGTTTCTACAGCATATTGCCGCAAAGCCGTCATGATCGGTGCTGGACGATCGATGGCACAATCTTGACCATCGACCTCACACTGAAACGTCGGGGGAAAGCAGTTTTGCACATCCCCGTTCAGACCACACAAGTCACCGTTCCAAAGGCCAACAAACACGATGGCAACCTGCAACGATACGAGGACAGCTGTTGTGAGGGTCTGCTGCATGACGCTACCGGCCGCAGAGCCGCGTGGAAATCCTGCCACCAACCAGCCTTCGCCCCAGCAACCAGCCGGCCCATTCGAGATTCAGCCATCGAATAGGGCCTGGCGATAATGCTCTCAATTTACCAATCCAGGCGCAGCTGTCGACGCTTTCGGCAAGCCAAGCAAAGTCGAATGAGCTGCCAAGCAGAGTTGTCGTCGGCCTCGTCGCAAGCTTTGTGCCGAGCCAAGGTCTGTTGAGGTTCGCAGGAGCATGGCCCATGTCTCGCAGATGTGATCAAATGCGCTTTCAATTGCTGCTGGAACGGTAAATTACATCATTAACATGCTCTGCTATGGGCATCGTGCGTCCTAGTCTGGAAGCTATGTATGTTGCATGCAGGTTGGAAGAGGCATCGTTGGATACCACCTCGTGTCGAGAAGTGGCCAAGCGACGGAAGCCGGCATGATGAGTGGGTGTGAATGCATGTCGTGCTCACCAGCTCTAACCCCGCCCGTCTCGGCTGTCTCGCGGCCATCTCAGCGTATCGTTCTCCGACTACATGTCATCCTCAAACCTTCTTGGGTGAATTGCTTTCCCGATCTGTGTTGGATCTCAAATCACTACTGTACAGTACATGCTGTACTCTTACACCCATTCGGAGATTTTTGGGACATACTCGCTCAGACCTCTTCGCTTCATTTCCCTTTCCGGAGGTCGGGCATGCTTCGACATGAGACATGTATTTCCCCATACTGTAACACAGACAGTAGCGCCCTCTCGGCGTTCCAGTCTACCGGTTGCGATCAAGATACAATCGAGTGATTTTATGTTACAGACCTCGTCGGCCTCCACCCTGCTGCAGCTAGCCGTATAGGCGACATGAGCTCGACTTTCATTACAGCACGATTATACCACAGGCACGATATCGGCCAACCCATTTCCGACCTCAAACCTTTGATTTCCACCATCTCACTTTTGCTTCACAACCAGAGCCTCTTCATTTCAACTCACAAGTCATATTCATGTCTTGGCTGTCTGTCCTTCAACATTGCTAGCCTGTGCTCAACGTGCGCTATCCTGGCATCTACCGTCATGGATCTGGATCAGCTGGTTTTTTCCCCATGTCACCGTCCGCTAATCTCCTTCCTATCCTGACCTTGATGATCACGACATCATTCCTCATTCTATTTCCTCACATCGCAATCCGCCACCCTTGCTGTCCAGTACATTCTTGATATGCAAGCGATGGAATAAGTTCAATTGGTTCAACGGTCCAGATCTAGGTCGAAAAGAGCCTTCGAAACCATTCTGCTCCCCGCATCACATCGGCCTTCCCCAGATTTGTCTGTTGGCTCAGACCGCCAACGCCTCTCACAAGCAGGAAGCTCGCCGCTCCGGATTCTGCCTCTCATCACCGAATGGAGTGAAAACGTTGCGACCCAGCAAGAAGTCTGTTTGGTACATTCATCTTTTATCCTTTCGATGTACACGAAGTACTTTCGAGCTATCTCAATCTATTCCTAGCTTACATCACGATCGCCACTCCATACTACTGCACATCCTCCGCATGGAAGTTTCCCTGCTTTACAGTCCATCGAGTCAGCGCTCATCATCACCTCAGGAAGCTCTTCTTCCCGAGTGGCGAATACCTCACTTCTGAGGCTTTTGTGTGTCGATGTCTCGGCCCGTATTTGCTTCTTTTTGCTCGCTTCCCACTTCCCACTCCTCGATTGCCTTTCCGCGAACGCTAGAATGTATCGAAGGCAGCGTATTACGATTTGATTCGGAGATGCCTCCAGGCCTTTGTTCCCGCTGGCGATCTTGTGACGCTGGCTACCGACATGTACATGTTGATGTGCATGCACTTCCATGACGGCGTTATCGCGATACAACAGAACAGGTTGACGGTGGCGATCGAATTACTACACTGACGATGTGCTTGACAGTGACGAATGCTAGATCTGATCTTGGGTCTCGCCTCGTCCGGACCAAGAGTGCAAGGTTTCTTCATGCATGCTGCCGAGCCTATCTCGCAGTACATGCCTTGTATGCTGCCAGCCTTTTGTACCCGTATACGTGTGGAACCCTTCTGCGAAGTACGTGACGCGTAGATACCATACACTCAGTGATCTACGCTGGGGTTATCCATGTACACTTTCTGACAAACCTGCTCTTCGCCTAATGAATTGGAGAAATCGTCATGCCGTGAAGCTCTAAAGCCTTCAACTTGCAAAGGGCCCTAGCAACGCAGTCTGCAGCTCCCCTCCGCAAGGATCACACCCAAGCTTCCAGCATCCATCCCGACAAGTACGTGCATTGGAGGGACGCCTAGTACTCTCACTCACCTAAGCGACCTTTCCTGCACTCTTCCCTTGCCAGACACGACGGTCCGTTGCCTGAGCGATGCGATCCACAATGGAGCTTGGCACTGAACTCTCTGAGCTCTAGGGATATGCACCGCGATCGAAGTGGACGTGTGTGCTGGGAGCTTATGTACATGAAAGTATGTAGGCAAGTAAGAAAACCCCCATGCGTAGCCTGATGCAGGATACCACTATAGGACACAAGCTGTCAGGTAAGACCAGGTTGGCGTCGGGTATATGGCTGGCTGGCTGACTGGCTGGCTGGCTGGCTGGCATCCTCCACTCTTTTCCTGTCATGTCCTTCTCCACTACCTACCTACCTTACTATTGTACCGTCAGGCAAGTTATACACACTCACTCTCCCATTTCATCCCCATATACGGTATGCCAATGATGTAGGTCTTTACAGTGTATCAAGATAAGTTCATCACGGCTGCTTCACTTCACAACCATCATGGTCAATTTCTTCAGATCCCATATTTCATTTTCTACACTTTGATTCTTGTCTCATATCTCCGAGACTATGACACATTGCATTTGCAATCCTTTGCTTTGATGTCAACAACAGAAAGATCGCCCACCAGAAAACGCCCATCCCATATCCCTAATTCCAATTCCCTCTCCCGACGAAGAACACCAGATAATGCGAGCAGAGCTTTTTCACGGCAAAATCCACCAGAAGGTGTGTGTACACCTTGAAACAGTAACTCCCAAAACCTGGAGTTGACGACCTGCCATGATGGCCAATCTCACGATCCCCATTGGATCCAGATCGAAAGATGAGGATGGGGCAATATAACACCGGTGCGCCATCGCTTGCCCTTTGCGAAACGAACAGAGAGAAGAAAAACAAAAACGAGCGCTGGCGTTAAGGAGTCATGAAGCATGAAAGCGACAATCACCGAAAGCAATAACAACTTTGCAGAACCGACTTGCGTCGAAACAACTTCTCGAGATCAGATTTACTGGCCAAAGGCACCAGCCTGGTGTGGAAGTGCCATGGTGCCGTGCTTGCCTGGGATGCCAACGATCTTGGCGTTACCATAGGCGTCGACCATGGGGAAGCGGGCGCGACGCTCAAGGTCGTCCAGATCCATGTGCGAGCGGATGTACTTGTCCTGGCTGTTGTCCGGGACTTTGTAGTCCCAGGGGGTCCACAGGCCGTTCTTGAGCGCGGTGTGGCAGAGGATGCGCTGGCGCTGGCGCTTGAGCACGTCGGCGGTGATGCTGGGCATGTCCCATTTGGCCTCGGCTTCGGCGACGAAGGCGTCGTACACTGCGCGCGTCTTGGGGTCGGTGCTCGTCGCCAGGTTGACCAGCTCGAGCGGGTCTTCAGCGAGGTTAAACAGCTGGTCTGGGTCCGCGGGGCAGGTGATGTACTTCCATTCGCCGCGGCGGATCATCATCAGTGGCGCGGCGGTGCCCTCGCCCATGTACTCGGCGAAGACGGTGTCGTGGGTGTCGCGGCCTTTGAGATGCGGCACCAGGGATTTACCGTCCATGGGAAGCTCAGGGACCAGCTTGGCGCCCACGATGTCTGCCAGCGTGGGTAGCATGTCCAGCGTGCTCACGTTCTGGGTTACGTGGTGTGGCGCCCACAGCTTAGGGTAGCTGAAGAGCAACGGAACACGCACCGAGGACTCGAAGTACGACATCTTGTACCACAAGCCACGCTCGCCCAGCATGTCGCCGTGGTCGCCGGAGAACACGACGATCGTGTTGTCATCGAGCCCACACTGCTTCAGCGTATCCAACAACCGACCAATACAGTCATCGACATAGCTGACAGCGCCGTAGTATGCTCGCTTCGCCCGCTTGATCTGCTCGGGGGTGAAGTCGTAGTCCACCAGGTCGCAGACATACTGCAACCGCTTGCTGTGTGAATCCTGCTGGTCTTTGGGGATGTTGACCTTAGGCATATCAATGTCGACGTTCTCGTACATGTCCCAGTACTTCTGCTCGATGGTGTACGGGTCGTGCGGATGGGTCAATGAGACGGTCAAGCAGAACGGACGACTGTCCGCGGGCTTGCGAACATGGTCGTACATGAACTGCTTCGCCTTGTACATGACCTCCTCGTCGTAGTCGAGCTGGTTGCTGCGCACGCATGGCCCGGCCTGCAAAATGGAAGAGCTGTTATGGTACCATTCCAGGCGGTTATCTGGCTCATCCCACCGCACCGACCAACCCATGTCGCCTGGGTAGATATCTGCGGTCAGACGGTACTCGTAGCCGTGCAGCTGCTCGCCGATGAAGTGCATTTTGCCACCAAGCACGCACTCATACCCTTCCTTGCGAAGGTAATGCGCGTATGTTGGGGTATCCTCTGCAATAGGGCTGGCGTTGTCATATGCGCCAATCTTGGACGGCAATTGCCCAGTGATCATGGCCATGCGGCTCGGGGCACACAACGGCGCGTTACAATATGCGGAGTCGAACACGACGGAGCGTTCAGCAAGCTTATCGATGTTGGGGGTCTTGATCTGGGAGTCCTTGTTGTAGATCTTGAGTTGTGGGGCTGCCAGTTGATCGGCCTGGAGGTGGGTGTTAGAGAGAGGTCTAAGAGCTCGACGACACGGTGGACAGGGCTACAGTACCATGATGTAGAGGATATTGGGCTTGGAGGGGAAGAGAGGGGTGGAGAAGCCATTGACGCCCTGGAAGCCGGTGGGAGGCGACTCTGGGGGTGTCTCTGGGATGGCCTTCCGCAGGCGGGACGCGAGGTCATCCATGATGGAGGTATATGTGAGGGGGAGGAGGAGCTTGATGGAAGGTAGGAGGAGGCAGTGGGAGAGGTCGAGGTTGTGGTGGACACGCAGAGGGATATGGTGTGTGCAAGAGGAATATGGTGTTTGGAAGAGGAGGTTTCTCCAGAAGATGTGGCGAGAGGAGGTAGTGGTTCAAGGCAAATCCGTCTGAAACAACAGCAGGATGAGGTTGATTATGTATGCAGGCGATCGTGATATATCAGCAGACAACGCAATGATGACAAGACAACCAGGCCTGGAGGAGTGCAGTCTTACGTGGGCGGAGGACGGGGTGTACATATGAAGGCGACGATTGTGTTGTCGCGATTCTTGCCCCGGAGCACGACATTCACGCCCGTCCCAGATCGCTAATCCCCCAGCATTTAGCGCGTGCGCGACAACCTAAATCCACTTAATCCCCGGGCCCATCACCGCGAGCCGCTCGTCATCCACCTGCCCATGTGAAGCCTTAAGCGCCTCGGATGGCCTCCAATTTCAAACTCGATGTTTCCAATGCCACGTTCGTGTGTGAGTTCTGGAGTTGTGGTATTCGATGGGAAAGCTCGCGAAATGCGCCTCGCGCGCCGCGACCAGTGTGGTGCTTTTTTGCCCGCGCCCGCTCTCGAGGCGGTGACGCCGTTTGCGCACAGAGTTTTCCTCTGCCCATATCCGCGGGGGTCTGGTCCGTCTCAGCACCGCACGCGACCACATACTGCTTTCTGATAAATCGCTCCCAAACTAATGTGATCAGCCAATATGCACCGATCTGCCACCTAACCACCAATCCGCTGCTGTCGTCCCCGGTCTCGCCCCTCCGATCTTGCGCCTCGTCTGCGAAATCATCGTTCGACACGCTTGATAAGGACGTGGGTGGCTTCGTGGCAGCCTGATCGCTGGTGCAGATACCGTGGAGCATAGTCCGTGGGCCGCCTTTCTCATTCACATCGTTATCATGGCCAACTCGCAAGACCGCGCGCCTCCCTCGCTGGCGGCCGTTGCTATCGGTACTGCGCTCCTCTCGGGTGTCATGGGCTACTACATTGGCCAAGGCAAATCACTGGGGCTGTTTGGATCGGCAGGCACACGACCTTCCACCTCTGCAGATTCTAAGAGTGAAAGTGAAAGCGACGTCTCGGATGCAGACGACGGCGACACGGACGACGATGTGCAGGATCTTGGCGAGCTCAAGACCTTCCCTGGTAACAACGAGGAGTGCAAGCTCGTCTTGGTAGTCCGCACCGACTTGGGCATGGGCAAAGGTGAGCATTACTGAAAGTAGTCCGTCCTTCCTGCCCGTTCTCGTTCTCGTTTCCGTTTCTCGTCTCGCCTTGCTTCTTGCCACCCCGCATAAAACGCTGCCCTTATGATTCCGCGTGTCACCAGAAATTCTACGCCATGATGTCCACATAAGACTCCGGCCCAGCCCGTGCCTGCTTTCTTCCCTTACCTTATCAGCGACAGCAGCAGCAGGATACTGATACCATGCTTAGGCAAGATTGCCGCCCAGTGTGGCCATGCTACCTTGGCTTGCTACAAGACCATGCTTCGTGCAGATCCTGCCCACCCGCTGCTTCGACAGTGGGAACGCCTGGGCCAAGCCAAGGTGGCACTCAAGGTCGAATCTGAAGAAGATATGCTGATGCTGCAAGCCACCGCCGTCTCCTTGGGTCTTTGCGCCCAGGTCATTCACGATGCAGGTCGTACGCAGATCGCCAGCGGCTCGGCGACGGTGCTTGGCATTGGTCCAGCACCGAAGAGCAAAATCGATGAAGTGACGGGTCACCTCAAACTACTTTGAAATGGTGAGAGAGTTCTCTAGCCATGGCTCAACAACACACCACCATCGGAGTGCACAGGAACAGCTTGAACCCAGGATCAAGAACCCACCTCTGTGTGCCCAAGACCCGACCATGAAGACAATGCTTGTAGTGCTCAAGGGGTTCAGGTCTACGACGATGGCTCGACAGGTGGGCCATCATAATATTCGCATATCATATGAGAATGCGCAGTCGGGACATGGTGGGCTGTACAGGTATCTGTTCTCCAGCTTTATCCACGACACGAAAGCAGGAGCCTCACAGCCAAATTCCGACCTGCTCTACTACTGGACAACTCTAACAAGGTATTATACGAGTGGTGGTCAACTTTGTCGTAGTGAGATTTTAGGTGGCGCCAAGCTTCGATCTTGCTATAACACGGCCTGACCTTATGAACGAGGGAGTACTACGACAACTTCGTCACAAGCCGGCATGTCTCTGACGTCCTGCTAGCAAGAATATGCGGCCGTATACAACACTGGTTGGGCGATTCGCCTGTCCTCTGCAGATGCTCCATAGCTGCCACCATTAATTTCAACCACTACACTCTGAGCCTTCTCATCAAAAGCCTCCTTATCTAGAGCCTTCTTGCCAGATACTGCCAAAGAACAATCCCACTGATCATCCCGTAAGACCTCATTCCTCGACAAATTGTGTCTTCAACACCTATCTCCCCTCCATCTCACCCCACGCCAAAAGCGCTTCCCTTGCTTCGATCACATCAACACCCTGTAATCGAGCCCGGCCATCCATGCAAGACATCTTGTGACCATTCTCCCCAATGACACATCCACGAAGACCACCGTCCCTTTCATCCCACGCTGTCGTCCTCCCTCCGCGTCTACACTCACATCTGCATCCTGCATATGCAAGAACATCCCAACCGCTGACTTACAGCCCAGCCGCGACGACCTGCTTCTTCGAGTAATCGCTCGCGTGCCGTCCTGCTAGAAAACTCAATCCCGAATATTGTGACTAGGCCTGTGCCGTCGTAAAAGCATATGGATTCGGCATGGGGGCTTTGTGTATGCATGTTGTGAAAATTTCCAATCGGCTAGCAGCACGGGATGATTAGGGTGGGTGAATGCAGTCTGTATTTCTCGTCGTGTGCAGACCTCGCCCGCGGATACCTACATGACTTAGTGAAGCAGCAATAGACGGAGGTGGGAGGTACAGTGGGCCAGCGTAAGGACATTCCAGGTTCATCTCGATAAATCTTAAAAGAACAACAATGGAATGAATCACGTCCAGTACGCGTCATGATCATGATCCATTTGGCTCTCGACAGGATACTGTATATCCTAAGCCGCTATTCTAGCTATGATAAGGGAGGATGTGATAGACCATGGATGTGTGTTCTGCATTCGTAGCAGGATAGGCAGCAGAAGTGATGATCGATAGCAACAGTAAGAATGGAAAATAGAAGCTAGAGCCAGAAGAACAATAACCCAGTGATCAACACTTAGGTAGCAAGACTTCACTCGAAAATCATGCTCCAGTGGCTGCCCTCAATTTAGTTCCTTTCGACGTTATATACTGTGCTGTTGGACCAGTGCAGAGTGAGTTGTGTCAACCCATGTTGAGCAATACCTTGCGCTTGCACAACCCTAAGGTTACCGAATTTGAGAACTTCCCCAAGGCTTTCAGATGAGAGATCGTGAACTAAACCCGCCCTCTACTTCTATGTCCGAATGGTAATTTTAATAAGACCTTTGTCATGCTGAAGATACACGCACGGGAGCAGAGGGGCTAATATGGATAGATGGCTTGTATCGTATATGTGTTGTGTATTTACCTAGACCAAGGTACGTGCAGGTAAAAGCATAGCAACATTCATGAGCGCTGAACACACAGTAAATCATGAATATCCACGTACCGTAGACAACTACCTGTAGTCGACAAATATCCAAAAAGCAAACGAACGTGAGGCTCGCGACTTTCTCAGTCGATTCTTCCTCTTTCCATGGCTTGTGGCCGGAAAACAGAATCAAGATAACCAGAGACTTATCCATACAATCTACGAGAGCGACGGGGAGAAGTAGAACTTATCAAAAGCCTCCCTAATAAAGGTGACGATTGTATTGTGGTGAAGAAGAGGTAATGAGTAGAATGAAACGAGGTATGGCGGCGTGTGAAGTGAAACTCAATCCATGGCGAGAGTGTGTATTGACGATGGGTTTCCGTACAATTACGTCCTACCTCCACGTTCCTCTTATGATGGTGGATTCGACAAGGTGTACAGGCTGTTGTTAGTCAATGTTAATACGTGGCCTGTACGAGAGAGTGGAGTCAAATCGTAGTTTTGCTCGGGAGAAGTTGGCCTTGATTAATGAGATGGGGATAGCTCGATGGAAGAGATGAAGCGTGTATGGGGCCATGGTTGACGAGACTTTGAATGGTGAGCGAGGCGATGGGGGCCGAATATAGGGTCAAGTATATCGACGACAACCATGATGGTGTGTGCTGGAGGTAGTCGCAAGGTTTGCTTACAGGTAATACATCACGAGTGGAAATGCGGATCACAGCGAAATGAGATGAGACTGACGACGAGTGAATTCAACGAATGAATGACATTTGTGCCGCGAGGGGTATGGTATCAATCTAAATCTCCAATCGCCAAACCACTCCATCCACTCCATCCACGGCAAAGATTGACCGAGTTGCGTGAGGTCCAAAGTTTGTTGTTGTTACGTGGATTGTGTGAAATTTCGTGAATATCGTGAGCATAGCCAGGTATGCGTTCTTCTTTTCAAAAGCGCCAAGCCTCGCCGCGAAGGTGGGCAGGCTGGCAGGCCGGCCAGGTAGAGAGAGAGAGAGGTAGAAAGGAGTGAACGACCAAGAAAGGCCAAGCTGATGGATAAGGCAAAGATCGATCGCATCACAATGGTGCAGCAGTGCTCAGCAGCGCTCCAATGTGAGGAAAGATGATCGGATTTCCAAGCCGCCATCTCGTCGATACTCCAAGCCACCGCTTTCCTGGTTTCGAAAAAGAGAGCGTACCAGCGTCTCATTCCATACAAAGAATAGCAACTGGTGCTTTGATTTGGTATCTGGAAGGAATACATCCCGATGAAAGAATGAGATAGGAAATAAGTCTTCAAGCCGCCCATCGGCCTGTCTTGCCCCATTGTCCTATCAAGGACAGACGAGACAAGCACAGGAAGGTATATACATCAGAAGCATGGCAAGGAGGGGTTGAGGGTCTGCCAAACGAAGGACAAGCCGACGCCAAAACCAGTATGTGCAAGAAGGATAATTTGGTGGTCGTTAGGGGTCGTCATGTCTGGGGGCTTGCCGGGCGAGCTTAGTTATGCGCATGGCGGTGACCATGTTGGTGGCGGCGGTGGTGAGGACCGTGTCCGATGACGGTGACGACCTCAGTCGCGATGACAGTGTCGTACGCGGTGACGATGAAAGCGCCCTCGTCAACGGTGGGAGAGGCTGCCTCGGATGGAGCTGCCAGAGTGGAGAAGGTTGTTGGCGATGGGCTGCTGGTGGAGCTGGTGGTGCTGGTGGTGCTGGTAGCAGCCTGTCCGTTCACCTGCTTGTCGTCAATGATGCCGAAGTGTGGCGATGGAGGTGAGCTCGTCGCTTCAGCAGTGGTGCTGGTGCTAGTGCTGGTGCTAGTGCTGGTGCTGGTGCTGGTGCTGGTCGTGCTTGGGGTCGAGGCTGGCCATTCAGTCGAGGAGACCGCAGAGGAACCGCTGGTGTCGGCGCCAGATGGGCACAGGGTGACAGTGATGTCGACGTCAGGGGAACACATAGCCTGCATGCCATTGGCATCATCGGTAGGGTAGAGGTATGCGCTGTGCTTGACAGGGCAGGTGCTCGCGTCACTGCTCTCAATCAACCAGTTACCGGAGAAGGGGTTTCCATTGACGTAGCTCAAGTCAAACCACAGGTCATTGGGGGCAAGGACGGAGTAGGTGTACTCGAACTGCATGACACTGGCGGATGTGGTGGACGGGTTGAGCTTGATTGACCAGCCACCGAGCAACAGAGATGTCCACTCTTGAGACCAGCTGTCGCCAGTAGACAGCACCTCGGCGTGGGATTCTTGACCATTGCCAAATGCCGGGACCGCATCCAAGTTGACATCGAAGTCACACTTGTTGACGACGCCGGCTTTACCGAGAGCAGCGACTTTGGCAGCCAGGCCGGCCAGAGCAAGGAGAGTGGTGGTGGTCTGCATGTTTGCAAAGTCGGTTATCGCAAGGCAAGGTTGCGAAGAGGAGTCGTAAAGAGTCTATAGGTCGTGATGTATGGTTGGGCGCGTGGTTGTCGTCGCAAAGTGCCGGATCTGGATCGCCGAGTGAATGTTTGGTAGTTGGTGAATGAAGGGCCAAGGAATGTGTTGCGAGCAGTTGGTAAAGAGTGTGTGACTGCGCAGCAGTGTGGCTTGTCCAGAGCACTGATGAAGATCGATGGTGAGCGGTCGAGAGAGGGAGAGAAGAGGTCAGCAAGGTGGAAGGGGGTGGCAGGGTCAGGTCTTAAGGAGGGCGCGTGCACCGAGGAGGGCAAGACGCGCTGGTCTTCATTTCAGGTCCACAAAAGCGTCGATTGGTGAATTGGTCCGGCAGAGTGACAGGGCGCTGGACGGGACGGTGCAATCACAGCGCAGCCTTAACGGGACGTTAGCGGAAGCTTACAGGGGAAAAGTTTGAGCGTCCAGGTACCCGGAGCCTGCCACGGCCGATGATTCGTCGCGCATCTCCCTCAGACCTGCAGGAACAGGCAGTCCGGGCGGCCCAGCATGTGAAGGCGCATCGGCTCCCAAATCCGCAGCCATTCGCTGGGATCCACACGGCTGCGGACTAGATCGGGTGAAATTCATGACCTGGGGCGCGTGCAGAGTCTTTCCTGTCATTTGTCGTGGAGGAGTCGCCGTGAGATCTGTCGCTTCATCAAACGCAGCCACCAACGCGAGCAGGTGGAGGAACAGGAATGCCAACGGGTTGCCTAGCCACCAGTGTGGCCGTGTCGCAAGTCGCAACACGTTGTTTTGTCACTACGACTGCGACCCGACCATGGAGCCATGACAGCAGCGTCGAACTCTGATTGAGCATTGGGCCACGCAAGCAATCGGCAGATCTTGCTGGTCGTCCGAACCCAGCGAAGACACACCCAACGTCTCCACCCGCTGTGTTGTCATCATAACGGCACGTTGTAACTGTCATATATGCCGCATGCATAACAAGAAGCTGTAAGAGGTGCAGCTGGGCCCCGGGACAGACCCAGCCAGGCCCTCTGTACATGCATACGTACGGGACAGTGACAACACTGCACAGCGACCGGCAGACCGTAGGAACCGTGTAAACGCGCACGACGCGTCCTGCAGTCGAGCGTTTCAGACAACATCAGCTGGACTGTCGTGGCGGTGTTGGCTGACAATGCACGCAGCGTTTGCCCATTTGTTACGAGCGCAATCCTTCAGCGCCGCACCAGTACTTGGAGCGATGAGACTTGTCGTATCGCCATTCGCCTGGCCCTCGACACCTGGTCAATCTCTGCTTCACCTGGAGTGGCCAACATCGTTCCAGGCTAGCGCGGGTTGAGGCGAAAAGAAAAAGAGCGGCTGAAGGGTTTTAGCCAGGGGCTGCAGCACACCTCCGTGAGCGAATTCGGTGGGACAAAACATTGCAACTTAGCGCATTCGGCACAGCAGAGTCTTACGGCTGTGTAAGGTATGCCAGCATCGCGGTGACGGGCGTTGCCAACGCATCCCGTCGGCAGTGATGTGATTTGTGCGCATTGGATGGGAGTGGAGTGGGAGTGGAGTGAAGTGAAGTGTGGTTGGACGATATCGTGGTGGTACGCAAGCGGCATGAGGTGTGGTAGGCAGTAGGTAAGCAAGGCGGGAAGAAAATAAGTGTAAGAGTAGCGGCCGCATCTGCAAGGGCACACCTCCACCCGGCCTTACGACAAGCGTAACGCTCAACACGTTTTTGCAAGACTTGGCATTACATGGCAGTTCCGAATGCCTGGTTTCTATCCGGTTGCGCATGACCCACGCCCGTCGCGTGGGCAGGTTGTGCTTCGATATGCAGCATGATACACAGCCGGCGAGATTCAGCGGTGTGTCCCAGACGTGGCTGCGCAAGCTTGTTATAGTGCTTATATACTCTTATCAACCGCAACATATCATCAAGGAGTCTGTGCATCGAAGATTGAACTGCGACCGCGACCTTATCGGTCCCGATCTCTGGGCGCAACGCACCTCACGTCGCCATCATAAATCGCACAAGTATCTATTGCGCTATAGGACCCGGGACGGAAACAGTAATCGATCGTGACACTAAACAGATCTATCGAATTCTAAAGAACCAGGACTTTTCCGACGTTGCCCATCACGATCCCTGTCGGCCCTGGTCGATTTTCATCGGGTGGGGCTGTCGGGGCTGCGGGCGCGCATTCGTGGTCGGCATGTATTCGCTGTTCGGCTCACAGAAGATCCACATGGGTCCCGGAAGTATGTGGCTTTATGGTGAGAACAGATGTCGCTGGGAGTGGGTCTGGAGAAAAACTGTGGCCGAAACTCTCGACATCACGTCTTCGGAACACCATCGCTCGTGAGCTAGCGGCGATTGAAGGGCTTGGACGCTTGGAAAAGACCTTCTGGAACCTGCTCTGGGATGCTAGATCCGAATACCCTGTGGCACACCTGGGTTTCCGCATGGGAAGGTCGCATGCCTCAACGCTTACGGATAGATGTCGGTGTGGCTTCTCTGCCTCTTGCATATGGTTTCGCGAGGCCACTATGACAGGCATCTTCAAGCAGGGAAAACGATGTTGTTGAATCTGACAGGATGGCTGCTCCGACCTGCCCCGTCTGACATTTTTCTCTGCATCCACCATTGCGCTGGGCATTCGCTCGACATGTCATCACTATGATCAAGGTTTCCTCTGCTGGCGCAAACTTGCCTCGAGTGGAGACCGTACGCTCCTAGGCATCGAGATGGTGAATCATGTCCTAGTGACGGCCTTGCCGACAGGTATGCTCGCACAAAATTTCATCATTCTGATCAGAGTTTTCTCTGCTTGTGCCATAGCATCCTTTGTGGAGCCATAAGCCTGTTCTCGATACGAGAGTCATAGTCTCTTCGCGATCGGCCTTGCCTTACCTCGGTCGAACAATTCAATAGATCAGGCAAGACCTGTTGTCGCCATGGCTCATTCGATAGAGCTTCAAGTGGAGCCAGAAGCATACTGTGATCGAGATGCTGACAGTGTGTTTGTGGTGGCTGTTCGGGGTGCTGGATTCATCAGATGTCTGGTCGTTACCCCTAAGCAGAAAATTCTGCAGACCATGCAGCTAGACTGCTTGAATGCGTGACAGCAACGTTCTGTTGAGGACAGAGGCTCCATGGCGTATTCCCGTGCTTCCTAGGTGTGAAACCATGACGTTACAAACAAATGCATCTTGTGTATCATCCCCCAGGCATCTGTGGAGCGAAGCGAGACATTTTTCGAATGCGGGGACCATAAATGAAGAAGAGCACTGGCACCGGCATGAGTGCGACGGCTATGAAGCCTAGGAGCGTCGTGGCCCATTTCACGCCCAAGTCCCGGTACATGTATAATGCTGCACGTAGTAAGCATTCGGAGTGTCACCAACAAGCAAGACGCTGGCTTACCGAGCATTGGAAATGCAGCTCCCACTGCTGAGCGAATGAAGGTATTGCCCGCAATCGCAGAATTTGCAGACATCATGTAGACGTCGATGAGATAGTTGAAGCCCTGAAGAAAGATCAGAACAATGCCCATGCCAGCTGGTACACCTGCCAGAATCTGAGGCGTCGGGTTGATTGAGGGATCCGAAGTCCAGGCGAATAAGAACAGGCCGAGTGGTAATGCTACTGATCCCACCATCATGGGCAGCAGTCGTTCTTCTGGAGGAACTCGTCCTTTCTCCCGCAGAATACGACTGTAGCGAGTCCTGATGAACGCCACGTTTACGAACCCGCCCAGGATGACGCCGAATATGATGGCGATGAATGGTAAGCCGCTCTTTCCTAGGCTCCAACCTCTCTCACCGTGGAAGGATATTGGGTATGTCTCGAAGAACAAATCTGAAGGGTTATCAGCATGTCTCCCGTGTTCGATGATGGGGTGGGCCAACTCACAAAGAATACCATAAATGAAGGAGATGTAGATTGTGATAAGCAGCAGAATCGGCTCAAGCACCAGCATCGCAAAAGGCTTGGCAAGGTACTTCTTCATGATAACCATCATGTCGATTTCCACCTCGTCTGCCGGCGCGCGAATCGCCCAGTTCTTGGTGGCGAAGCGCAGTTTCTTCGCCTTGGCTTGTAGCAGCACCGGACCAAAGGACTCGGGATACGCCAGCCATGCGATCACACCAAAGATGAGTGACATGATCAGAGTAACCCAAGCCGTCCAACGCCACCCCAGATGCGTGTTCTCACTGACGAAACCACCGATCAAAGGTCCAAACGTCGGACCCGCGAAAGTAAAGCATGAGAACACCGAGACAGCCACTCCTCGGTCCTCCGGTGCCCAGAAATCGACGAGCGCACCGCCTACGATGGTGAGAGGAGCTGCGCCGAAGACGCCCTGGAAGAAGCGGAAGATGAAGATGGTAGCCAAGTTGGGTGCAACCGCTACAGGAATCTGGCAGATTGTGAAGATGCCGAAACCAACAAAGAGTGGTATCTTGCGACCGTAGAGCTCCGACAGAGGACCAAAAACGACTGGCCCGAATGCCATTCCGAGGACGATGAGAGATGTGCCGAGTACCATGACCTCAGTCGAGACATTGAACTCCTGCGCGGACGGCTCAGTGCCGGAGCTGAACACGGATGAAGCGAAAGTCACGCAAAAGCAGGTGAACCCAAGCATGAAGGTACACACCCACTTCTTGCGACGCGGCCAGTTGATCGGATTATCCTGTAGCAGCAGTCAGCTGGCGATGTACATAAGGTAGTACTCAAGTACGCACAGGATCACCGGATCCATCCCATGACACGAGGTCCGGATCCTTGACCGGCACCTCAGAAGCTTGAGGTACTTTGTTTGAGAACCCAGCAGGAGGAATTTGTCCTTGCGCCAATGGCGATGGTTGTAGAGAAGGCTTTTGCTCAACAACAAGTTGATCGGTGCTGCGATAGCCATCGTGGTGTCCATCTCGAGAACGAAGCTCGATCCCGAGGTCCGAGTTGACATCGGAGTGTGTATCACTTAGAGTGAAGGTGGAGTGGTTCTGCTTCAAGTCTTGCAGCGTCCAAGCCGTCTGCTGTGTGTGTGGTGATTCCTCAAGCTCATGCTTGATATTGTCATGGCTGTTGTGGTCGGCCATGACCGGTAGGGTGGCAATAGCAATGCTGCGTGCAATTGCTCAGCGCCTTGGCCACTGCTTGAAGACGCCGACGAGCCCTAAGAGACCAGCTCTATCAATGACTCGTTTGGAATATGCGCTCCTGGGCGATGAACTGCACAATATATTCTGAACTTCTTGTGGCTCGGTGAGTGCAACGATCGAAGAGCAAAAGTACCTATCCACTCATTCTCCCAACTTCATTGCAACCGCAAGCACAATCACCAAGCAAAAACGAGTGTACGTGCCAAAAAGGCTTCTTGTTGTATCAGTCGCAACATCGCACTGCAAGATATGTAGAGCTCAATCATTCTTTCTCATCCCCTTGGAAGAATTCGGGAGATTAATTATAGCAAGATTGTGCTCCAAGCGCATTTAGAGGTGTCTCCTTTCGCGGATCCGGCATGGTGTGGGGATAGGCTTTCGCACTATTCATCAACACTACAACTTTCTTAAATACATGTATACATGCACAGCGAGGATAGTGAAGAGTCACATGCACGGTATGCTAGCATTCAGAGATGATTTCACGAGGCAACAGGTGTAGATATGTAAATTTTCTGTCTGACGCTTGACACGGACGCAAGGACATTTTCAAACATGAGCAGACACCAGCAACTTATGTATACTTAAACTTTCATACTCAGAATTGTAATGTACTATCAACAGCGGACATTGACATCATACATAAACCGACATGGAAAAGACGTGATTGCTCACATCGTACCCTAACTCCACGATCTTGTGTCTTCGCACCAAATTTCTTTCTGATCAAACATCAAGAAGGGCCGTGACCACCCCACTACGTCGGCGGCACATCTCATGGCCATTAGTCTCACGTGGAGACTGAATCCCCGTACGGTGGTGGGCCGTGAGCAGGCCACGACTGCGTGGAATGCGGAGGACCGAAGTGCGGCGAGGAAGTTGAAGTCGTGGGTGTCGACGACTCCGAAGTTGGAAGGGGATTTGAGGATTGCGAAGTGATGGGACCTCCAGTGGTAGAGAAGGTAGGCTGCCCGGTCGGGACACTTGCAATGGTATGCGTGGTATCGGGCACCGGAAGCAAAGGCGCGCCTGTAGATGTGCTCGAACTTGCCGAAGATGATGTGGTTGCTGGGCAGGTTGACGCACCCGTTCCAGAGCCAGTAGGACCAGAGGCGGTGCCGTTTCCGACGGGGAATGGAGCTGTTGCGGAGGCATACGTCGTGCTGGTGGTGACTGTCCCGTTGTGTGCGAGCACATGGTCGGAAGGAATCAACCAAGTAACCACGGCCAAATTTGGGATCGTGCCCGCCCAGAAGTCACCTGGATGAGAGCTGAAGGAGAGCTGGACATCTTGATCGCTGCCTATGTTGTTGAGAAACACAACAGCCCAGCTATCATCCGGATTCTGTACAGAAATGACCAAAAATTGCTGGCCATCATTCGTTCCTTCGATACCTTGCAGCACACGGTAGTTCCTCGATCCACGACGGATGAAGCGGGAGAACTGGCCTAGCATGTAGTAGTCGTGCGTCTTGGTATACACGCTGGTTGAGTTGACCACGATGGCGCCCAGACAACCCGCACAACCTCCATACGGCGAGTGTGGACCAAAATCTGGATCCGTGGCCATCACCCAAAAGGCACCACCAGAGGCGCCATGCTGTGTGGTGACGAGGAAGTTCTGTGCCAGATACAAGCTGAAGTCGTATGGCAGGTAGCTTGAGCATTCCGTCAAGAACTGCGGCACTGCTGGAAAAGCATAGTGGAAGTCATCAAGGACGGAATAATTGGCTGGGCTTGCATAACAATGCCAACCAGTAGCGTCAACCTGTTCAGGCGCTTTTTGGATGGTCCTTGCTGGATATGCGGACTGGGAGACAGGTCAGAAATGGCAACACATGAAAGACATACATGCAAGCAACTTACTTGGTCAGTGTTGTGATCGTAAGCAATAATCTTCACCCCACGTTCCTCCATTGCGGCCCCGAGGCCTTCCCTAATCAATGCCGCTGCATCATCAGCGTCGAGATACATGCAAGGATATCCTCCCTGGTAGTTTAGCGGCTCGTTCTCCAGCGTAATTCCGTTGACATTGACGCCGAATGACTTGTATGCATCAACATATTTGGTAAAGTACTGAATCGCTTGCGGGATGTATTGATCGTCGAAGGAGTTGTTCAGGATGTTGTAACCATTGAGCAAATTTGGCGCAACGAAGAGTCCGTTGTATTTCATCCAGCCTGGATACGACCATGGCGATCCGAACAAGAAGACATCGCCTTTGTAGTCGCCCATCTTCGCAATCATGCTTGCCATCGCTCGTCCGTCCGGTCCAAGATCGAAGTGCTCCAAGTCCAAGTCCGGCTCGCCTTCGTTGAATGACGGACCGTTGTCATCGTAGGAGTACTGCCTGCCGCTCAGATCACTGGAACCCATCGTATGACGCATGAAACCCATGTTGTTGCCGTCCTGGCCGAACAGATCCTGCATCACCTGGTCGAACACATCTGGCTCCAACTCGTTAAACACGTCCACGGCAGAATCGGTCCAAGCATGGCCGAATCCAAGCATTTCCTGCCTCGCGCCAGCAGCCGAGTCGTCTACAACCACAGCCTTCCGCGGGTTGCAGGATGATACGTTGACGAAGTTGAGCTGTGGTGGCGACGACTCCGCCAGCTGTCGAGCCACGACATCGAGATGGCTCAACTGGATGATTCCATCGGTGATGATGCTTCTCGCGTACAAGACCGGATGCTCTGCGTCTCCAATGCCACCTGTCGGGCCCGAACCACCAGACACGCCAAAGTCACTGACCGATTGCGCACGCGCGCAAGTAGCCAGCAAAGCCAGCGGCAGAACAGCCTGAAACATGATCGAGCAATGCCGACCGTCTCGTCGACCAGCAACCATTTCCAAAGCACAGCACACGAGCTGCGCAGACGAACTAGACAAGGAAACCAAGAAAGATTCACCTACATGTAACGGCACCAACGAAGAGCAGAGACAAAAAGCTTTATAGCCCAAGAACCGCGGCCCAGCGACGCACAAAAGGCGTGTCGTACTTCGACATTGTACAGTGTAGCGCAAACGGCGCGACTACCGTATTCCAGGATGATCGACAGTCCGGGTCAGCAAAGTGTACCGCCTTGCCTGTAATCATCGAGCCGCATACGAGCGCACCGCCTCCGTACGGCTACGGTGCGCACACAAGCAAACGCCAGATGACCGCGCTACGCCTGCATACGAGAATGCACCAACATGCCCCAGACGTTGCCGAGCCGGCCGGAATTTGGCAGCGCGGGGAGGGGGCTTTGAGGAAAGCCCGATGAGCTTTCCGCGGAGCATCTCATCACACGGCACAGGCTGTCAGCTGACGGAAGGAGAATTGTGCTTTGTTTTCCAGGTCCGGAGGTGTGTGCGTGTGTGTGGCAGATATGGCAGTGTCGAGTCCAGGGTGAAACTCGATGTCTACCATAATAAGGTTCGACGTCTTAGCGCACACAAGGCTGGGCCTGAGCAGCGTTTGTTGCACCACGAGCTGTATGCAAGGCTTTGTCCACTTTGGCGTTTCCATTGTCGTTGTGACCAACATCCTGGCACCAGACGAGCATGGCTTTTCGTTTGGTCCATTGTTGCTCAGCACATCCTGCACTCTCTGGATTTAGCAACAGCCAAGGCATATCCTCGTATGGTAATCATTTCAGCAGACACGAGGAAAGCTTCTACTGCGGTCTTGGCATCGTTGAACACGAGCAGGAGCTCAAAGGATCATGTACCGAGGAAGTCAAGCACAGAAAGTGGACGTCAGCAGCGAGAATATAGTAGAATATCAGAGAGGCTCAAGAGGTCTACCTCTGGTCAGTGTACGTAGTCGACATATTGCATACCTCAAATACAGAGAATCACCTCATCTAACATACATGTAGCATTCCCGTACTGAGATGTCGACTTCGCTTATATGTTCAAAAATTACTTAATTCCTAGCAATACAAAAACCTACAGCGGGAAGGGGTATCTCCAGCTAACAGAGCCAAGAAAAATGCAATACCAACAAAGCCCGAAATGCATCAACAAATCAAAAATAAATTTCCACAGATCCCATAGGATTTCCCATCATTCCTCTCATCATCCCTACCCCATGGACCATTACCCAGAGCCCCTGTCCAACTTCGTTCAGCCATGCATGCATGCATGCTCGCTCACCACTCAGTACTGTCCAACGGCTGTCGCAGACGGATTGCGCATGAAGCTCAGCCGCTTTTGGAACTGCGCCGGACTCATGGTCGAGTGCGTGCGTTCCTTCTCAACCGGTGACGCAGCCGAGGGCTCCTCGTTGCCGTTGCGGAAGAAGGACAGGCGCCGGACCACGCTGTTGTCGCGCAGTCGGCTGCGGCTTCGTTGACGAGAGCGCGGCCGGTCGCCGTTGGTGATGTGGTCGGTGCCGTTGGGGTCCGGCCCGTCGTGAGCCTGTCTGCTGCCAGCGCCTTGTCGGAGCGAGAGAAGCGAGCGGCGACGGCCTCGTCCCATGGGCGCTTCGGCGGCGGCGGCAGCAGCAGCATCTTCATCTGGTGTCTCGACTACCGGCACTCTTTGTGAGTCGCGAGTGCTCGCGTCAGTCTTCTTCTCGGCTCCATCCGTGGCGGTAAGGCTAGAGCGCTGGCTTGCCGCAGGTTCGAAGAGGCCAACGTTGTTGGGGAAGAGAATCGAGATCTCGTGCTCGTAGGAGGCTTCGAAACGTGGCAAGAGCTCCTTTTTGGTCGCCAAATATGCTGGACGACGATCGTAGAGTCCTAAGCAACGCCGAATGGCGAGGGCGTGGTCAAGCAAGGCCGTCTTCAAGGCGTTCTGCATCGGATCAAGGGTCGGCTCACTCTCGAGTACGCTAGGATCGATCTCCTGTGAAGTTGCGTCGTTCAGTTCAGAGGATGGTAGCAGAATCCGATACCTTGCCACGCTGCTTTCGGAGTTTGCATCGACCGACAGCAGTATGTCCTCCGAAAGACGTGACATTGCACCTTCGTCCTCACCGCTTGAAATGCGCCTCTCCATCGAGAGTAACTCCAGTGTTTTCCTTGTAGTCCGCTCGATGGCCGCCTGTATCGCGGATAGTGTCACGTTCTCCCTCGCAACCACTTCGCTTCTACGCAAGATCGTAGGGAACGGCTCCGCCGTGGTGTATACAGTCTTCTGCACGACTTGCTCAGTAATCGGAACATCACGCTGAGGATGTCTTGTCGTCGTCGTGAACTTATTGGGGTTGGAAAGGAGGCTATAGTCTCTCGCAGCTGGAGACACCTTGACACGCTGGTAGACAGTATGGTGAAGGTTTTTGTTGATGCTGACGGCATAGACCTGAAGGTACTGGCCTTCTACGTCTGGCTCGACACCGGTGCGCAAGATCTGAGCTGCGGGATACAATTGCTGCAGACGGTCCTCAAACGTGGCAAGTCGATCATTGGAGTATCCCTCGAAGATGAAGTCTTTATCTCGCAAGCTGAGAGGGAACCCAAGACCTCGGTACAGCACACGGAAGTATCTCGGACTGGCACTCTCGCCTTTGCCGACACGTTCGTAAATGCTTGCCATGGCTCGCTGCGCTCGCGCCAGCTTCGCAAAATCAAAGGTGTTGCTTTCGTATTGTGCTGCGAGCTCGCGGTAAGCGCCAAGGGCACATTGCCATGATTGTCCTTTCTCGAAGTGCTGGCAAACCTCAAAGTACAGACCTTCCTTCCGCTCAAATGCAGTCTGAGCTGGTAGAACTGGATCCGTCATTGCTTCGACGCGGACGGAGGGATCCCACTCATAGCGGTCAGCATGGAGCTGAAGAGCCAGTCCAGCTTCGGTGTGGTTGCCCGAGGCAGATTGCATGTCGGTAAGCTTGTGAACGTATCGGATGTAAGCATCATCACTTTGAACGTCTTTCAAGAACTCCATCAGGCGAAGTGTGTCGACGATCCTTGTTGCCTCGTTGACGTTTCCGCCTTGGTTGACCGTCGCAAGCATATTGAGGAGAGCCTCGATCCTGCCGAACATTTCCACCACTGCCTGGTACAGACTGTCTTCGGTCGTGTTTTGTAGCCGCCGGAATTGCCCCAGCATCTCATCGATGAAGGTTTTCTGCAAGAGAGACTCGGACACGGATTTCTTCCGGCAGAGCTTGTCTAAGCATTCGATCATGGCCGTTTGTATCACATCCAGCTCTTGGTCGATCTCCCAAGCACTGATGATCATAGACCGTAGCACTTCGATAGCTACGTTGCGCAGGCTACCGTGCACGCTCAAACAGAGTTCGACAATTGGGCTGATTAGTTCAGGCACAAATTGGACTTGGTAGCCACCCATGCGACTGAAGCCATGTAGTTCTTTGGCCTCTTCATCAGTCTCCCAGCCGATCGCTTCCCAGCTGCGGCGCAAGAGCTGAGCACCGAGCTCACGCACATCACCAGCAATCTTCCAAATGGCTCGTCGCTTCTGCTCCGGGAAGGTCTCCATTGCGAGAGCGGGACTGCTGACAGCAATGAAGAGAGTTTCGAAGAATGCGCGCCAGATGGCTGTGTCAAACTCAAGTGCCTCGGAAGCGTCGTTGTACAAGTCGGGGAGCGACTCGATCAGGAGATCACAGATCCGATCCAACGCGCTCATGCCGAAACGATGATGTGAGACGTGCAAGCTCATCCAGCTCTTGGGAAAGGCTTCACAAGTGAGGATACTCTGGCCTGCCTTCAACGCTTGCAGAAGCACGCCAGTAACGTCAACCTGGTTCGCATCGAAGTACAGTCGCTGTTGAGTCGTCAACGCGGCAGCAAGCAAGGCAGAGATCTCCAGCATGCTCTCGTCCGCGTCACAGGGCACAGAAGTCGGCCTTGACGGGAATGGGAACGTGGTCGGGAACAACAAACTGAAGCTGTTCTTTGGCACACGCTTCTCCTTCTGCAAGACTGCATACGACTGTACCAGCTTGGGCACATACTGGCAGCTATCCTCGCTCATCACCTGCATTTGCGCGGCAATCACACTGCAACAAAGACGAACTTGGTTCCGCCATTGCTCGGTCACCACGTCAACGTCGCCCCAGTACGGCGTAAGCCATCTGAAAGTGTTGGCCACGAGGGCAGTACGAACACCATCTTGCTTGAAAAGATCCAGATGGCTGTAATTGACAATCAGGAGAAGGCGATACACAATGGTTTTGCCTCGCGCGTGGGAGCAAGCGTCCATGAGGTTACTCGCAATCTCGAAGATCTCAGCGGGCGCCATGAGAGGAATCAGTTCCGCAAGCCAGGTATGGAAATGCTGTATGACCAAAGTTTGCGTGCCCAGCAACACCGGCATCGGGTTCCGCATCAGGGCCATGAGAGACACGAAAAAGCTTTGCAAGTGCTCAATGAAGTTCGGATGCTTTGAATAGGCGTTGCCATTGGTCATGGCACCATTTTGTTCTTGGGGTGATTTTGCAGTCTCGATGATAAGTCTCAAGATCTGGTCTCCCACTTTCAATGTTGCACGCAATTTTCGAGAAGAATCGGTCTGCAATGGACTGTTGAGAAGGCGATGGAAGGCTCGCAGCAGACACTGGCTAGCACGCGGGGATTGATGTCGTGTATGAGCGAAGTCTTCAACGACATTTGCCAAGTCGAACCTACGGTCGCGAGCAATGCTCAAGATGACGACAAAGTTTTGGAAGATGATGTCCTCATAGCTCTCATTGTTGCTATGCTCGTTCAAGATGTCGAAGAGTGCAGCAAAGACATCGCTCAACAGCTTTACGATCTCGATCTCGGGGACGAAAGCGAACCGCTCAAGCAAGGAAGTAAGCTTACCGCCTTCATAATTACGCCAGTCCAGCAGGCCGAGGAGGTTCGGGTCTTGGGAGAATTGTGTGCTGCAAAGGTAGGTCCGGATGGAAAGGTGCGCAGCGTTGGCCCCGTCTGGACCAGATCTATCATGCCAAGGTGCGAGGCTGAGGTAAGCTCCTCTGCCATTGACAATACTGGAGGAGTACTCATCGTAGACATGTAATGCCACTTGGTGGTCACCATCGCGAACGAAGGCTTCTTCCTCCCAAAGTGGTACCCAGGCGAGCGCGAAGGGGAAGTTGGGAGAATCTGCTATGCTCATCACAACGTGACTGCCAGGAACCTCCTCTGTGGGGATCGAGAGTCGGATGGTCTGATCCCAAGCCTCGCCACGTTCTGTTCCGGTCGTGCGCCATGCCGTGTGGCCGGAGTGGTTTGAGGAAGTGTATATACACTCGTCGATGCGCTCGCCGTTCCCCTTACGAACTTCAAGGGTGAGTTGTAGATTTCTAAGAGAGCTTTGGCCACGGTCATTCAATGGCACAGAGTTGTATCTTGAGTGCAATAAAAGCGCATCTCGTGGAAGAACAGGTTCACTCAACGTGAGGTAGATATCGCTTCGCTGCTCGCTGGGCACCCCAGAGAAGCCTAACTTTGGAGTGCTGTAGACATTGTGGAGGAGCGTAGGTGTGTTACGCACGAGTGACTCGAGGTCTGCATCTGCGAAAGCCGTAGCCGAGATCTCGAAGCGTTTGACTTGGCCAACACGAGCGTATCCACTTGTCACGCTGCGAGATAGATCACGTATAACGTCAGTCCAATCGTCGCCTTCACCGCTGGCATCATGAGCAGCTGTAGTGGAAGTCCACAAGGTGACTTTCTTGTGAATCTCCGATTGAGATCGTGCAGCGTGACCTATAGGTATGGCGCCTACTCCTACTGTACGTTTGACCGTCTTGAGTTCCCCTGTGGGAGTTGCTGCGCCGGTACTATGGTCATCGTCATTGGACATGGCAGTTGATGGACGACCATGAGCGTCAGAGGTAGCCCTGCTGTGCGAACGCGATCGCTTTTGGCTGCCAAACCTACCGCGAACACTACCAAGCTTACTGAGCGTGGCGTTACTTGCTATCGAAGCATTGTGTGCGTGGCTGATGGCCGAAGCGGGTTTAATTGCTTGTCGGACTGGTTCATCTTTGATTAATTTGAAGACGACGTAGAGCGCACTGCTTTCCGCTCCGATACCGACGTCAGTCGCGCTCAAGTTGACAAAGAGCGTTTTGGGCTGGTCCTGGGGAGGTAGCCCGACAGACTCAGGTACGGGAACCGGGATTGCAAAATTCTCGCTTAGGGGACGGGCTCGCTCGCCGGCTTCTTTGATGCACAGATACATGTGCAGCGTTGCAAGTCCATCGTACTCGCAGACCAGATTCTGTACGTCGACCAGGACGTGGTAGAGCATGTGAATGTCTGCAGGGGCATCCGGCGGTCGATCCAGAATGCTCATGTTGGCCTGTAGTTTTGTCATCTCAATCACCGAGTCCTGCGCGGTAAGAATGCGGCCTTTTTCACTTGGGTTGCGCACGATCACTTCCTCTCCAAGCAGTTTGTTCCCAGCCACCAAATCCCAGACTGCGTCCTCGCGTAGCTTACGAAGTTCTTTCGTGGTCATGACATCGTGCATGAGCTGCTTGCGGCTGGTATCCACGCGTTTGATCAGATCTTGTACGCGTTCGAGCTGATCATAGCCCCGTGCCAAAACCACTTCATGTAGCCGTGCATCGTGCCACTCTCGTAAGCAACTGGCAATTTCGTCCACCAGCGGCTCATCACTGGAGCGCGCGGACTCGTCACCAACGCGCAGCAACGGGACCGGAGCAAGTGGTTTGGGCGCATTTGGCATGCGTGGCATGGGCTCATGGACAATCGAGCCTAGATTTGTAGACTTCCTCGACACCTCGCCCAGACTCTTCTTCCGGCTCAACGCGCGACTCACGCGTCTGCCCTGGCTCTTCCTGCGCTCGTTCGCCTTGATTTCATCTTCCTCTGTTGTCCCGCCCTCTTTATCAGTAGACTCCCCTTGTCCGCCTGCCTTCTCTTCTTCGCTGTCGCGCAGCTCGACGCAATTCCGGGGGAAGATGCCGGAGAAAACTCGTGCGTCCAGAGCTTCACCCCTGTCACTGGTGAGGCCGGCAAGCAAAGATGGGAATGCTACCAAGTAACCCCTATACCAGTCACCGGTGCTGCCACCCTGTTCGATGATATAGAGCTGATCTCCTATCTGTAATGGCAGCTCATCTGCTTGAGTGGCCTCGAATGGATAGGTGCATATTGCGAACTGCACTGCCTGGAGCGGTTTCCATGGCATGATGTCGGTGTTGATCGTGAGCTCGCGGTACACCTCGGTTGGTGATATCTTATGCAACTCAAGCACAAGACCCCAAGATGCTGATCTCGGATTGCGAAAACTCGCGCGGACTCGTCAGGACCTTTCGACCTATGAAGACGGCGGCGGTGTAGGCAGCGCAACCAGAAAGTATCAAGCCATGAAACTGCAGCGCGCGACAAAGCTCAATCGACCGGCGTTGGCGGGCGTAGCTGACGTGACGAGACAGCCTCGATGAGCTGACACAGGTAAGGTCTGCGGCGTACACCTATATAATGTGAATATGGGGTAGGTTCTGTGTGCACATGAAGTGGTCGTTCAATGGCGGCGATGAGCGTTGCTTGTGCTGAAATGAGCTACACACAGTCCAGTCGAGCCCATCAGGGTTCAAGCTAGAGCACTGGCACCGCTGCCAGTCTCGATCCCATTGGCCGCGGTACCATGTTTTGACATGGATGGTGATATTATTCTTTTCTGATGCTTGTGCGGACCGCCGAGGTCGAATTCGATCATGACGGATGAACGTTGTGAGAGTACATGCGGTGGAGATGAAGGGTGGCACATCACAGTAGTCTATGTAGTACGACAACGACATGTGGAAGTGCTCCTTATTGCTCCTTGCGGCTGATGTGCTTCTACCGAGACAGTTTTGGTGTCCGAACATAAAAATCAATGAACCTCTGACATAAATGGGCACGACGGTGACAAATTGGCATTGTATGGATCTGTTGGATTCCATCATTGAGATTGCCTCCTTCATGGACGGCGTTTCTCGATGCATGTTCCTGCTCGACTATGAACTCTTTTCTATGCTGTCCGCCCTACCGACCAATGTGGGCCAATGCCTTTTGGCACGCAACGAACTCCTATCTTCAATCGTGGCCCTTTTCCATTGCGTTCAAACTGGAAGCTGGGTAAGCTAGAAGGTCACGCATATCAAACCGGGTCCGCGGCTCCGGCGCTTCGGTTGTCTGTTGTTTATGGCGGAGTCGAGGCTTGCTGATCGGCTCGCTCTCCACCCGCCCCCGCTCGATGCTTCGCCCAACCTCCTACCACGACCATTGACGGCAGCAGCGTCATTGCTATCCGGGTCTTGACGCTTAAGGTACTTGGAGTATAGCTGTTGCATTGTTGGTTTGCTAGAAATGGTAGCAATATTCTAAAATAACAGATCTATGACCTCAACCTTCTGTGTTTGTTGGCACTTTTTAGCCAGCTCAGACAAATCATGTTGACCTTTTTAACCTTGGCTTTGACATCATATACATCAGCTCAAAAAGTCGTCAGTCTTGTTGGCGACGAGTGGACATTGTCGAACGATGCCCTCAACATATCCGTGCCTGCATCTCTTCCATCCCAGGCGCATTTAGATCTCCTCGCCAACAAAGTCATTGGTGATCCATACTATGGCTTAAATGACTTCAACCTGCGCTGGATCGTCTGGAACAATTGGACGTACACTTCAGCACCTATCTCTGGTCTGTCCAGCGATGTCACAAGCACTACCACCTGGATCCAGTTCAATGGACTGGACACCTTCGCCGAAGTGTCGTTCTGCGGCCAGCATGTAGCCAACACTAATAACCAGTTTCGTCAATGGTGGTTCGACGTCTCCGACATTCTGACCTCCTGTAGCGAGGCCGATCGGATCATCCGTCTGAACTTCGGCTCTGCACCATTGATAGCGAACGATATTGCTGCAGAACCTGGACAGGAAACTTGGCCCGGTGGTGTTCAGCAGGTCTTTGAGTTTCCGAATCGATGGTTCATCCGCAAGGAGCAATCGGACTTTGGGTAATGAATGCATCTCGTTATATTCTTAATATCGACTGATCATGACAGATGGGATTGGGGACCAGCATTCGCGCCTGCTGGACCATGGCAGCCTGCATTTGTCATACAGCTTACACCAGATCAAGTGCATGTGCGGAATAGCGTCGTTGACATCTACCGTGAAGGCCAACTGAACAACATACCTCCCGACCAAACGGCGCCTTGGGTCATGAACGCCAGCATCGACTACCTAGGCACTCTACCTGCTGATGCGTCTCTATACTACCACTTACAGACCTTGAGCAACGAGACTGTATCCCACGGGCCACTCACTCACGTCAACAGCACAAATGCCACTCTCACCGGCATGATCTCCATTCCTGATGGTGCCGTCGAGCTTTGGTGGCCATCTAAACTCGGTAAGCAAGAACTATACTATGTCACCATCGATGTAATGTGTAAGCATAGCACGATTGCATCCGTGACAAAACGAATTGGATTTCGAACTATTGTTCTCAACGAGTTCCCGATCTCCAAGGAGCAGCTAGCAAAGGGCGTGGCCCCAGGTAACAACTGGCATTTTGAAGTCAACGGGCACGAGTTCTATGCCAAAGGCAGCAACTTCATTCCCCCTGACGCCTTTTGGCCGCGTGTGACAGTGGAGAAAATGGCACAGCTCTTCGACTCTGTTGTCGACGTAAATCAGAATATGCTCCGAGTGTGGGCGAGTGGCGCATATTCGCCTGATTTTCTGTACGATCTTGCTGACGAAAGAGGCATTCTGCTGTGGTCGGAGTTCGAATTCGGCGATGCACTGTATCCTGTCGCCAAGGAATTTCTGGAAAATGTTCGACAGGAAGCTGAGTATAACGTTAGACGTGTAAATCACCATCGTAAGTCATCAAAGCTGAAGTTCATTCTTTCAGTCAGCTCACCACACACTTAGCATCCCTCGCACTCTGGGCTGGAGGCAACGAGCTCGAGAACCTGGAGCTCGCAATTGTAGGAGGTCACGGCGATGACGTGCTCGACCACTACCGACACGAGTACGAGGAACTCTTCCTCGACACTCTCCTTCCTGTCGTCTTTGGAAATAGCAAGAGCATCAGCTACACGCCTAGCTCGACGTCCAATGGCTGGCTGTCTCTGAACTTCAGCCGACCCATACCTATCATTGAGCGCTATAACAACTTGACGAATGGGTCTATTTATGGGGAAACGGACTTCTACAACTATGGTGCTTCTGCCCTGTACAACGATTCCGCATATCCCATCGGTCGCTTCACGAACGAGTTCGGATTCCACTCCATGCCATCCATCCAGAGTTGGCGGCAACAGGTTGCCGAACGAGATCTGACTTTCAACAGCAGCGTTGTAGCGCTCCGCGATCATCACCCACCTCCTGGTGGACTTAACTCGACCAATTACCTCAACGCGTGGCTCGGTCAAGCACAGATGACTGAAGCGGTAGAGATGTGGTACCCGTCACCCAACAAGACCAACTCTGCTGCCAATTTCAGGTAAGTCACCACGCTCTTCACAAAATGCGTACGCGTATGCTGATGGCCATAGTTCATGGTGCTGGGCAACCCAGATATACCAGGCAGATCTATACAAGAGCGAGATTGAGTTCTACCGACGAGGCTCAGGCATGCCGGAGAACCAGAGAGGATCTTTGTACTGGCAATTAGAGGTAAGATCTCCTTAAATCTTGTACACGCGATCATAACCTAACGACATAACAGGACATCTGGGTCGCTCCCACCTGGGCGTCAATCGAGTATGACGGGCGTTGGAAAGTCGTCCACTACACGACCAAGGACATCTACTCGCCCGTCATCATCGCGCCCTACCATGACCGCACCACCGGCGCCTTCAGTGTCTATGCCACTTCCGATCTCTGGGAGACGATTCACGGCACCGCCAAGTTCACCTGGTACGACTGGACGGGCAAGAAACTCGACATCGCCACCCCGTCATCGGTCGACTTTACCATCGGCGCCATCAATACCACCCTCCTGCTGCAATCCAACATCACCACCCTGCTGTCCCCAGCTCACGCCCCTACCAACGCAGTCCTCCACATGTCCCTCAGCGCCTCCGGCCATCTCCCCAACAATCCGACCCGCCACACCTTCACGCACGAGAACTGGTTCCACCCCTCCGCGCTGAAGGACGCTGCCCTCGTCGACCCCGGCCTGACCCTCACGCACGACCGGCACGCGCGCACCTTCACTGTGACAGCCACATCCGGTGTCGCGGCGTGGGTCTGGCTCGATTATCCCGCTGGCGCCGTGGTGAGTTTCGAGAGCAATGGCTTCTGGCTGGCCAAGGGCCAGACGCGGAAGATCGGCTACAAAGTCAAGGTAGACGAGACGTGGGGACGATGGGTTAAAGGCGTGACGGGGCAGAGTCTGTGGAATCAGACGCTAGCGGAATAAGCCTTTCTGACCCATAGGTGAGAGCGGAGTTACGTCTGTTCGTTGATCGGCTAATCGCATGGGAGGTGCGTGAATGACATGTATGTGGAGGGAGCTGTATATATCGACGCCAAGATGAGACATGAACGCAACGAAACATCTCTTACGCATGCTTAACTGAGCATTTTATCCGCTTCCACGCAGATTGAAGGCACAGCACAGTGGAAAACCACAGACGAGTCATCATGTTTCCAAGATTTGCGAATTTTCATTGCATTATCATTAAATCTGCTCACACGTTCCGTTCCCCACGTAGCATCAACATTCCTTTCATTCGCGTGAGTTTTCAACCGGGCAATTCCGCTCGCACCGCCGTATGATCCAGCTCCGGCCGCCGGGCGCCATCATCCATCTCGTAGACAGTGCTGCTGGCGTCCATCTCGGAGAGATTGGAGTGCGAGGACTGCGGTTTCAGCTCAGACGGGTACGCAGACAGCTCGGCTTTGTCGTCAAGGAAGGGATTGGTGCCGAGGGGGATGATGCCGGCCTGCTTGCGGCGGCGCCACCGGATGAGGAAGAAGAGGCCGATGGCGGAGACGAGCAAGAAGAAGGCGGCGATGGCGAGGATGATGCCGATCCGGGCGCCGGCGGAGAGAGAGCTGGAGTCCGTGGTGGGGACTGATGAGGACGTTGGTGAGTCTGTGGTAGGTGTTGCTGAAGCAGATGTGGCGGATGTAGGGCTTGACGACGCGGTCGATGTCGCCGTAGCTGTGCTTGATGTCGCCGAGCTGACCACAATGCCGTTGCCAATCCGTTCGGGTCCGTCCGTGGATCCGTTCAAGGCCTCTGCTGCTTCTCGATACTGCGCAGGCGTGACTCCCGTGAGATTGGCGATGGAGAACCTTGAAGAGAAGTTTTCCACTGTACCGCCTGTCTGGACCGTCGAGGTCATGCGGAAGAAACTGCCGGAAACAAATCAGTCCTCCGTCGTCCTCGTATTTCATTGCCTTGCACAGTTCCAAGCCAAACTTACAATCCGTCTTCCACCTCTTGCGCGAGGCCTGCTTGGATCGTCCCCGTAGCTGTGTTCTGCTCATCCGCGCTGTAGAACCCTTGCGATACAAAGGTCGTCAACGGCTGCATCTCTCCCGGCGCGTTGCCTCCCACCATCAGATCCAGCGTATATTGCGTCAAGTCTTGCAGCGCCGGGCTCAACCCGGAGTCTTTCCATGCTACGTTGATCGTGCCCACGGGCACTAGCGCACCGGCTGCAGGGACGGTGAACTCGACATCGGCGGCTGCAAAAGAAGGTATGGAAAGGAATGCGAGGCAGCGGAGGCCGGTCGTTGCTGCGCGGTGGGGCCGCGATGTGAACATTATGGTAACAATATAACAAAGAGCGAAAGGAATGTCTTATTGCATGGAATGAGTGACTCGAAAGATTCACCGACTAACGAGGCGTCGGTGGCATTGGAGGGGATTATGTTGCAGTGATTACAAGGAAGATCAACACAGGAACCGCGACGAGGTCAACACACCTGAGGTGGTGTTCGTGCATTTCGACTGGTTTGGGTCGGTTCCGGTGATACGAAGATCAACAGGGGCGATGTCGTCGAGGGCGGTGGCTAGCGCGCATCCTTCCACGCGGCCTCGCGTTACATGACCTTCGATAAAGGCGATTGAAGACATTGAGTAAACCGCTTCGTTCTTACATACACGCTCTTGAATGAGAAAATACTGAAGAAGGACAGGCGATTTATGTACAACAGTAAACTATGCCTCCCGGCGTGAGTCTCAAGGTGGTAGATGAGAACGACTCAGCCCCATGCTCGTTGCGGCAGCCTTCTTGGCCCTCCGACTGCACCCCCAGCACGGTTGCCAACACATCCATAGTGCACCACTTGGTTGTTAGGATACACACGAACAGCATTCGCGTTGAAGCGTTTATGGCAGACCTTGCAATGGTCCTCCTCGGTGATCCTGACACGGCGATTCCGGCCGGCAGGCGTGATGCCATCATCATTCCCGACCAACAAGCGCATTTCTGTAGCATTTCTGCGGATATGCTCGAGACCAGACACAATGCGCTCCTCCCTCAGCATTGACGTCGCGCTACGCATGCGACCTTTGAAGTAATCCTGCAATTCACGGACTGCAAGATCCGGTGGCATGAGCTCCAGAGTGCTGCTAGCGGGCAAGCGTGCGCCATGCTTGCTCAGTAGATCGAGGGCTTGAGGCCAACGCTTCTCCTCTCCTGGAGGTGGACGAAGATATAGTCCTAGGAGCGTGGCAAAGATGTTTTGTGAAGCAGTGTCGTCTAGTGACTCTGCATGCTTGAACACGGGGCGTGTCGTATGCGCGCTTTCAGTCCTTGTAGCTATGCTACTTCCAGCTGCAGGCTCTTGCTGTTGGAAGAGGTAAGTCCGGTTGCAATAATCCTCGGCTTTCGCGAAGTCGTTGAGTCTAAACACATAAATAGCAAGAGCCTTCCTGTGTTGTCCCAACGCGCTGAGCACAATGGCACGGGCTTCCAATAACATCTCGTCGTCCTCTGGCAGCTGCTTATATGTGTCTACTTTCTTGTATTTGTTACTCTTCGTTAAGAATGCTTCGAGCTTCCCCTTGACGACACGTTTGTGTTCCTCTGCAACATCATTTGACTTCATCTCATGTAGATAAGCATCGACTAGTTGCTGATGGAAGTCAGGATTCTGATCGCCAAGTTCATCGATGATGTGCTCCAGGTACTGAGCTTCAAGCCGAGGGTCGATGTCGGCTAGAAAGTCGAGAACTTGATTACGAGGCAAGTGTTCTGCGTTGTCCGAGTCCGCGAGGAAAACCTCCATCCCAAGCTCAGGCCTCTCTCGGATAGGCCAAAGTACAAACTCAAGAATGACATCAATGAGTTCCGGAGGTAATTGCTTCAAGTAGGCTACAGTCCGATCAGGGCCCTGCATACCTTCGGGAACCTCGCTGTCAGCATCACCGGTACCAAATTTATGCAGCATCTCTAATGCTTGACGGTGTAATTTCTTGCCGTGCAGAAATTCAACCAGGTCGCTGTACCGCTCATGTTCATACAATGAAGACTGCACAACCGCTGGGTCGCAAAAGTTGTCCAGGCGGAAGAGGTGACCTGCAAGCGCTGGGTTGGCAAGCATGTAGGCACGGAAAAGCGTAGTGTCCACCATTTCAGCAGACCGAAGCAAGGCAGACTGATATTCTATGTCCTGAAAATCTGTCTCCCCATCGAAAGTCGACTGTGGTAGCAAGTTTGCGAACACTGGCTTTCCGCTTTCCGCATCCAGAGGTGGCGGATTTTGCTTGAGTGTGCCATCAGTGTTTAGATGCTTCTTGATTTCCTGCCTGGCTTGCGCTAAGAAGGACCATAATGTCTTCGTTGCAGACTTAAGATCTTCCCCCTGCAGTGGCTTGTCTGATGTTGCTTTATTGATTGCTAACGACCTGCCATTGCGGATGCTCAGGTTGTCTGTGTCCGTACGTGCCGGCTTCTTACCAGGTGATGTATCCGCCTCTTTGGCCGTGCCTCCACCAAGTTTGAATTTGCTGAGCATGCTCTTGGAGGGTGTCGCTGGTGCTTCATTTGATGTTGATTCCTCAGTCTTATGATCGGGGTCCTCTTCGACCTCAGATGGCTCGGCAGATTCGGATGTGCTCGTGAGATCGCCTGCAACACTTCTGGGGTACAAGGCTATGACACGATCGGGTGCCGCTTCGGCATCAATGAAGAGATCCAATGCTTGACGGTATTTCTGGAGATGAAAGAGGTTGATCGCTTTCAAGATCATGATCTCTCGTATGCGCCCAGGTTTGTCGTCGATCAACGTATCCTCAAGCAGGTTGAGCAGACTGATCGCCTCGTCATAACGCTGTTTTTCTACCAGTTCATTGAGTTGTGAGGGATATGGCAGGGCATTCATGCGCCAGATGACACGATCTGATGCGACAAGAAAGCCTTTGCCTCCATGCGCAAGACTGATGTTTGGTTGCGGCACATGCAGGATACTAGCATTGGGAACAGCGATGACCTGCAAAAGTGACAAAGTCTCGGGGTTGCGGATTTGCAGCGTTCCCTTGTCTGGAGGTTGAAGAGCAAGCAAGAAAGGATAGCTGTAGCCAAGGGCTTCTGGCGCCAACGACCACGGAATTTGTCTCTTTTCCAGTGCCTTGCCTTCTTGGTCGATGAATAGCGTGTTCACATCTTTCGCCAACAGAACTTGTCCGTCCGCCGCACCTGTCGCCATGGGCTTTGGTACCCAGCTGCCCATGCCCATATAACCCATGCCACTGCTGCCTACTGCACCAAACCTCACACCTGCCAGCTCCCCAGCATCTGCCTCTGCTGCTGCGCGTGGGGCCGGCTTATTAATGACCGTGATCTCTTGCGTCTCCACATCAACCAGACTGAAACCAGGATCCATACCTGCGACAAACTTTGTGCCTGTGATCCAATTCAAGCTTTTTATGCTCGACTCCAGGTTTAGTTCTCCAACCTCGGACGATAGCCCTGTTTCTTGCCATGTCAGACACACCACCTTTCTCTTCACACCTACGATCAGCCGGCTGACAAGATAAGGCACGTCCGTCTCTGGATCTTTGACCACATTGCGCGTGATTGCGAAGCAGGCAGCACCTTTCGTTCTTTCCAATCGCTCAACCAGTTGATACGTGTGCAAATCGTGGAGTGAAATGTAGCCGTCGCTCAGACTGACGAGCAGATTCGCTTCCTTGATGACAGCTAGTTGCTGCACAGGCTTCTTGCTGAACTTCTCTTCTTCCCTCAGCAGCTCAACAGGCTTATAAGCATTGTTCGATGAGGGGTCTGGACCACCAGACACATCGTCAGTGCTACCATCCTCTCCGTCATTCGCGGGAGCTTCGTTCACACGAAATATACGTAGACTTCCGGTGTTCAGACCCACGAGCAGGCGATCACCAAAGGCCAGCAATGATTCGATCTTCGACTTGTCGCGTTGCTTGAGCTCGTTGATAGGTTGTGCTCGGAAAGCAGACAGCATGGTGCCTGGCACTATTGGGTACTTCACTCCATGTTAATGCTCATTTCGCCCCCTCGTCCCGTGAAATGCGAAAGATAGAGCTTGTGCTTCGAATAGAGTGCACACTGCAGCACTGGATCACTGAGGTCAAGCTTAGTCAGAAACCCCACTAGCGTCATACAGCACCGTGCTGCTGCGATGAACATAATTGTCGGTCGATGTCGTGTACACTAAACATATGCGCGGATGGAGAATCTGATACTTCAGGATGCGCCAGGTGCGCCGCCTGCCCACTCGCAACAAATGGGCCCTCCACCGCCGTTAGGACCAGCCGGCATGCCTCCAGCACCTGTACCTCAACTTCCTCCTCAGATGTTCACGACTGCCGCACAGCTCCTGGACCTTACAGACAAAAAGCTCATGGTATCATTACGAGACGGACGGAAACTTGTTGGCGTGTTGAGGAGTTGGGATCAATTTGGAAACATTGTAATGCAGGACACAGTCGAAAGGTTGTTCGTACAAGATCTGTATGCAGATATAGAGAGGGGCTTGTTCCTAGTCAGAGGAGAAAATGTTCTCCTGCTTGGAGAGATTGTAAGCTGACGCGATGCGGTATCGCTGTTGGTTAATGCCTACTGATATACCGCGTAATCTTAGGACCTCGACAAGGACGACTACGTACCGCCGCCATACCAGGCTGCTACAGTGGAGAAGGTTTTCGCATTGAAAAAAGCCGAGGATGCGGCAGGGAAGGTCAGCGAGAAGAGACGGCACAAGAAGCTGGCAGAGTACGGCTTTGAAGGTGAGGGTGGTGGGGAAGGCATACTATGAAGCACCACTGGCCAGTGAACATGGTGTCTAAGGTTGCGGATTTGACCTTCCTGGATGTCGTCAAGAGCTGAGCTGAACTGCATCGGCTTTTCATGAGTTATTCCATACGTCTTTGAACATGCAGACGTGTTTCCAATCATGGCGACGATCACGATTGATGTTCCTCTGTGCTTTCAAGCAAAGGTGAGGTATCCCATTCTGGTGATTCCCTTGGCTCCTGCAGGGTGCAGAAGTCGGCGCTGATGTGACACTTATCGGTGCAGCATGTTCATTGCTGGATATACCGCATTGGAGGCATATCATATTATCTCTTCAAGAAATTGTATTGATTTATACGATGGGTTATGTAAGACATGGCTTCGTACAGTGGTTCTCATAGGTGTGAGCCTCTTCATAATGAGACGTGGATAGCCTGCCACTTGCGTGCTTAAATGCTTCTGTACCTAGGAGCATTCGGGAATGTAAATAGCAGGAACAGGATTTGATCATATCTCAATGTTGTTCATCCCATACAGTGTATCGAATTTATTCACTTGAGGTATATACCAAATGCGGAAAGGCTGCCGTGTGTCCCGAGATCTCACTTCACCCTACAGGCGTCTTTCAACTCAGCACACAAAGCTGTCCGCACTGCTTATTTCATCTCGATATTGCTGCTACCTTCATTCGACATGTACTGAAGCCTGCTTATTTGCTCACGCATGCCACAGTCAAGAAAAGTGGTTGGACTCTGAGAGTCGGCATCAGGCTGTTACGCATTTGCTCTACCGCGTTATTCGTCCAAGCAAGGCAACGCGGATGAATCCCGTAATCAACCCCACTACAACCACAAGATTTTTTGCTATACTGATTGCCAACCATCTAACTCATGTTATGCAGTTCTAACGTTGACTAAGACCGCTGTTCATAGGCATCTAGCTTTCTGTTTCATTGTGCAAGCCTGGCCCTTGCGTGCCTGCCATTTGAGTTTTCGCGTTACCTCCAGACCAGGCGGGACCTTCGGAAGGATCGATCGAACACGAATTTTGTCAGATCTGACAGCGAAGACCCTCCCTTGAAACATGCAAGCGCAACACGACATGAGCCATTGTAGTGCCTCTGCGCTTTCCACTGACGATGGCGACAATATCACACTCCAGATATCTTCGAGGCCGCCAGATGGGCCTTCAATTGAGAGACTGAGCATGACCTCTACCATCAGTGGCGCCGAAGATTCGAGTCGCACCACAAGATCGAGGACGAATCGTCCGTGGGGTAGACAGGGCAAAGGTGTCGCTCTTGATAGCCCAGCCATGGAGCCACATCGAGAGCCAGGAACGGGCAAGAATGTATGCTTACATTCTGTTTCAGTTGCCAAGCTGAGCTAACATACATCGTAGACGAAAGTTGAATCGAGCAATGACCATGACACTTCGTCAGAACAGGAAGAGTTGATGGTCAGCGATGGAGTCTCTGACAGTGATGATGACGTGAAGTCAGTCATCACAGTATCTTCTTCGCCTGACGTGCCAGAAGACGCACCATTTGGCATGTCTGAGCGCCCCTGGAAGATTGAGAGCTTTACAAAGACAATGCGTCAACACTGGGAGACAATGTATTCCACGATCCAGCAGACTCCGCTGGGTGGCGACTGGGATGCTACCGAAGCCTATCAAAAGGAAAAAGACCGGGAAATGCTGATGTACATCCAAGACTTCCCGTTGGCAAGTTGGGTCATCCCAAAACAACAAGCGGAGTTGGCCTACAGTCAGCTCATCGAACGGATCAGGTGGCGGAGTTTGGGGATTGCCATTTACGATCAAGCTCGAATCGCTCATATGGCTTTCTCTCACGCAATCAACCCCAGTATGCCTGCAGCGCCTGGATATGTATCATACAAACAACAGAATCCCGCGGCGGCTTACGATGTTCCGCCAAATTATGTCACAACACAGCCACCGCACACCTCCACATATCAGAGCGCTCAGCTCCAAGTACCACCACATCCCCCCACCCACAGTGCGTATTCACATTTGGCTGCACCGTATGCGGCAAATCGACAAGGAGAGATGCAACACTTTTCACATGACCCGCATTTTTCCACACAAAGTCAGCCAAAACCGACACGGTTCAAGTTGCATGGACCAAAACCAAAGTAAGTTACATGGTACATTTGAGCGCGAGCTGTAACACTGACTCGGCCAACAGGAATGCCAAGAAAGAGAAGAAGTCTTTAGCAGTCATCCCCTCTGCTACGCCACCACCTGCTCCTCCATATACGCCGCGACACCCACCCATCGAGCGAAAAGCACTGAAGAGCAGAGGCAAGGTTCGCCAGAACCGGAAGCAGGCTGAGGCTGAAATCTACCCGTGGCACCGACAATTCGATTTCGTAGAGGCAAAGAAGAACGCATTCTGGGACGACAGCCAGTACGACCAAGAGGTCCTCTCTCAAATGGCTCGGACAAGGAGGGACAATCGACCGATCCTACTGGAGCTTGACGATGAGCAGTCTGAGAAGCACCGTAATACTTCCATATCTTCAAGCCGGCGAGAAATACTCCGGGCTAACTATCGTGTAGGTATAAGCCGTAACAAGAAGGCCGACAAGTCCATCGAGACGGGATCGAACAGCTTGTCCGATGGAGAGAAAGGGGGTAAGGGAGGTAGTCAGAGTCGTAAGTCTGCTGCCGGGAGCGACCCTTTATACTCTGGAAACTTCTCGTTTGCCACCAACAAGGATGCTAGGAAGGCTGCCATCACTGAGTTCGATACGCCTGATGAGATCATTGCTGCTGCCGAAGCTGGCAAAGTGGACTGGGAGGTGTGTAAAGCAATTATGATCTGCTGGAACCCAGGGAAGAAAGGTGCCACCGAGCAACTTATTCAGTCTTCCTTCCGCATGTACGACACACTCATCACTCGAAAGCAATTTGCGGAGACCAAAGTCCTTACTCGGCGTGCAGCGGAATGCATCATTGATTTCTGCCCGGACCTGCTGTGGCGCGAGACACTCCTCCGGATTGTTTCGGAAGGTGGTCTGGGCAACAAGGACGTCCGTGACCGCTTCTGCCTCAATGGCTGCTATGCTGATAAGGCCACCATAACCAAGCGCATTGCGGCAGCCCTTGGTCAGAAGCAAACCCCACCCAAACCAAAAGATGGGCCAAGCGACAAGTCTGAGAAGAAGGAAGGGAATGAGCAGCTTCGAGAGGAGAATTACTACGCTAGCAACGGAGCGGACTTCGACAAGTACATTCGTTTCTTTGGTAAAAGACAATCCACGAGGAATCAAGCGAAACTGGCCGTACTTCCGTCAAGCTCGAAGAGGGATGGTTCCGACAGTGATACGGACACAGATGCGGCAGAGGTGAAGAGAATCAAATTAGACACATCAGATGTGTCCATGAAGGGCGACGCTGACACCGTCGCATATGCTGATTCCGACAACGCTGAAGCGCAAACCCCTGCTGATAGTCCCCAGGGCCAGGAAGACCATATCACTGTGGTGGCTACATGAACGTGTCCAGCATATGTTCGCTACGTTGGCAAACATCAACATATGCGGTGTGGTTGTCTGATGTTCTGGTGTGTATGATATTCGCTCCGAGATGCAGCAAGGGAATCTTTGAGATTCCCAGCGGATCAAGTCAGCTAGGAAGAGTGCTCTAATGTAGCAGAGAGCAGTACGGCTTTACGAGTATCATATCTCTGCATGAATATTGGTCGCCCAACATGCGGAACCTACACCCCTGCTCATCATAGCGTATCAGACGTGACCATCGTTACAAGCTGAACCACGCAACTTTGATCGATATCGTGTCTCGCATGTACAACGTAGATTTCGGATTCGGTACGAGCCGGCGCATACTTTCGTGAATTATGGAGGACTCGCAACAGAATAATTCCTCGACTTCCTATTCTTGACTGTGTGTCGATCTTCACGCTGATGCTCAAAGGCTGCCAGACGGTCCCTCGTATGCTGCCTGTCAGGTCGCTCTCAACATGCAATAACGCCTGTAAATATGGGCGTATCGCCCTGAGCATCCCCTCAATCACAGGACGTAACCCAAATTTTGTTCCGCAAAGACGCAGCAAGCATGGCGCGAAGGGCTTCACGACGCAAGCCGCAAGATGGGAGGGGACCCTGAGCAATGAGCTGTCATCTTCTCGACCAATCTCAAGTAATATAGGAGTACACGAAACTCAGCAGAAATGGACAGCTCAACTTCCAGCATTGTGCCCCGGATGTGGAGCTCCTGGACAGAATGTCGATACCGAAGCACCAGGTTACTACGATCTCAGTAAAGGACGCATGGTGGGGAAAAGTGGCAATCGAGCCAGCAAGGCGAAGAAGCAGCAGCAAGATGAGATTGTGCGTCGCGTGCTCGCGGTAGGGATGTCGGGTGAAGAGGACAAATTACCAAACGCAATAGCACAGATGGCCGATTCAGTACAGTCGACACCGATAGCGACACCATATTGCGAACGATGTCATGATCTCCGCTACCAATCACGCGGTACTTCCATCATTCATCCATCCATGAAATCCATCCAAGCCATAATCGAGGAAAGTCCGCATGCCCGAAATCACATCTACCACGTGCTAGACGCTGCCGACTTTCCGATGTCACTCATCCCGAATCTCCAACACACTCTTAAGCTTCCTCGCATGCGGACCCAAAACCGTCGGGCTAAGCACCGCAATTTCATTGGCGGTCGCACGGCCGAGGTCTCTTTCATCATTACGCGAAGCGATCTTCTAGCACCGAAGAAAGAGCAAGTCGACACGCTTATGCCATATTTGACAGAGGTGCTCAGGGATGCATTAGGGAGGCAAGACAAGAAGTTGCGCCTGGGTAATGTGAGGTGCGTCAGTGCCAAAAGAGGATGGTGGACGAAGACGGTGAAGGAGGAGATATATGAGAGGGGTGGGGCTGGATGGATGGTAGGGAAGGTCAACGTGGGAAAGAGCGCACTTTTCGAAGTTGTGTTTCCGAAAGGGCGGAATCAAGACGAAGACGTTAATCCAGAAAGACGGAGGCAGCGATTAGAACAGGCAATGAGGGGTGAAGGTTCTGACACTTCCGAACTCAGTCAAGATTCTGTTCTAAGACGCGATGAAGATATTGAGACGTCCGAGGTCAATTTGACTCACTTTGCAGACTCTCCGGGAGAGCTTGGAGAGGTCGATACGAGTTCTGCACCCGCGGATGATCAGTTCCGATTGTCGCAAGCGCCTAGTGCCTTCCTAGGTGAGACTGCTGAGGACATTCAGACACTAGCACAGGCCCGAGGGGGAAACGTCTCACGGCGTGAGCAAGGGTATAAGGTAGAGGAAGACATGGACGAGTTCGAAGATGATGATGACGTCTCCCTTCTGCCGTCTGCTCAAGAGGAGACTGCGTTCCCAGAGATGCCTCTTGTATCGTCCTTACCAGGCACAACGGCCTCACCAATCCGGATACCCTTCGGCAAAGGCAAGGGCGAACTCATAGACCTCCCAGGCGTGAACAGAACCACGCTTGATGAGTTCGTACAAGACGAGTTCAAGAAAGACATGGTGATGAAGAGTCGCGTCGTCCCGGATCAACATACCATAAAACCAACCCAAAGTCTCTTGCTCGGTGGTCTCATCCGCATCACCCCACGAATGGATGAAGAATGTGTCCTCCTAGCCTACCCATTCGTTCCTACCGCCTTCACGCCACACTTGACCGGCACGCACAAAGCTGTCGCAGTGCAGACCGGCGTCCATAGCCCGCTATCGCACAAGTTCGTCCCTGCCGGCGAGGAGTATCGCGGGAACATCTCGTCCATCGCCACGCCTGACGCCAAGACACGCATCAAAAGCGCTGGCGTCTTCCAGTTGAAATGGGACGTGACGAAACGCCGCACTGGCTCGCTGACCGACAAGACTGCGGGCAAGCGCAAGACCGCTGAATTGCCGTTTACGGTCTACAGTGCAGACATCCTCATCGAGAGCGTCGGTTGGGTAGAGGTCGTCTGCCAAACGCGCAAATTCAGATCTCCATCAGGGTCCTCACAGCAAGCAGACACGGGGTCTGTAGAAGACGCATTGAGCGCGCTCGAATCCTCCAGTCAGGCGGACCGCGGCCAACGAAGCAGCAGCGAGTTCCCGGAGGTCGAAGTCTTCACACCCGAGGGCAAGTTTGTTGCGGTGCGGCGACCGATGGGCGCATGGTTGCTCGGCGGCAAGAAGCCCGTAGCTGTGCACAAACGGCGAGAACGGCCGCGGCAGACGATTTCGAAGCAGAAGCGCCGCGAGGGTAGTCTGCGATAGCGTCGCCGTCAATGAACGATGTATGAATAGCTGGTAAAGGCATAGACGTCGAAGAGGAGTCGTTTGTTGTACAGTGTATAGATATATCTACATAAATTTTGCCCAAGAGTCCAGTCCACTCCATGCTAATCGTGCCAACTTCTGTATCAAAACATGCGATGCAGTCTCGAGCTATTGAGACGTAGAACCATATAGGCGTCCTTTCGGCATTTGGCCCCCCCTCGGTCGTGCGGTGCTTCATGCTGTCCACGTCTGGCAGAACCGGCACGCATGCACACGCCTCTACCCGCTTCTGTCGGCGCCGTCGATCTTTATTCGCGACTCATCTATGTCTTCCCTCATGAGTTCTTCACCACGCCAACCTTCGCCGCTCGCAGCACTCTCCCGTTCAGCAAGAACCCCTTGCTCTGAGTGTAGAACACGGTGCCATCCTCCTTCCCCTGCTGCGGCGCCTGGAACGTCGCCTCCATGCGGTTCGGGTCAAACTTCGCACCCTCCGCCTCAGTCGGATCGAACCTTTCCAGCCCGTGCTTCTTCAAGGTGCCCATGAGGATGTCCTCGGTCATCTTCAGCCCGCTGTGCAAATTGATTAGGTCTTGGTTAGGGTTCTCCTCGGATCCGGAGGACGCTGTGAGCTTCTCGGCTGGTACGACAGACAGCGCGCGGTCGAGGTTGTCGATCGTGTCGAGCAGGTCCTTGGAGAAGCGCTGCAGAGCGAAGTCCTTGGCCGCTTGGATCTCGCGCTTCGTCTGTTCTTGCAGGTTGCGGTACTCAGCAACGGAGCGCTTGACGCGGTCCTGTTGGAACATGTATGTCAGCCCTGGAGGAAAGAAGAGATCCGAAAACTCTGGTTTTGTATACATACTGTCAATTCGATGACTTCCTTCTTCTTCGCGTCCAGCTCCTTTTGCACCGGATCGACCTCCTTGGGTGTTGCGGCTGCGTCTTCCTTCTTCGCCTCCTCCTCTGGCTTAGCATCTTCCTTCTTAGCCTCCTCTGAATACCATCGTTGCTGTAATCGATGTCTGTGTAGCAAGGCTGAGGATGTAGGTGCTGTGACACGAGGTAACCTTGATGCGGCGGAGAATGTGCTGCTGTGGCGGACAATTGGTTGCGCCTGGCGCAGTGTTCGCAGCAGTGTTCTTTGTATCATCTTGAGATATGTGCTGAGATTTGTATACGGACAATGCAAGACAATGATCAGCAAGAGCAATAATTCTAGTTGACGTTGCAGATGTGGTGATTTGATGATGTCGGCTTGGAATAAATTTTGATGGATGGAGCTTTGGCTGGACGAAGTCGGATGCTACCACGCATGGACCAAGTCGTGTGCTCCGTTGCTTGGAGTGTGTACATGTACCTTTGCCTTGCCTTTATAATCTTGACCCGAATTTCCTTACGTACAGGCTGTATCTGATTACATAGGTGTTGTTACATGTATGCCAGTTGCGTCGCCGAATAGAGATCGTGGGCAGTTGCTCTAAGTGCTCACACAATCTGCCTTCAAGATGGGATCTCGCGCAACGCTTACACCTCTTCCCATCTGCTGGCCAGTTTTACACGACTCGACATGTCCTGAACGAAGACCTCTTGAGGCATGAATGCAATGTAGCGTCGATGTTGCGACAGTCGAACGGCACTTGATATGCAACATGCCGATAGCTATGTCTCCTATGCCTTCACCACCGCACATAGGCTGAAGAAGGACTTGTCTCCACCATGTCGTGATTGACGATCGGCAGTTCGCAGGCAGATCCTTTGCGGAGGCACAGCTTGCCATGTCCATGAACATTGGACTAGAGTTCAACTCTTACAGAACAGTGCAGCTGCGGCACAGTACATGTCATCATCACGAGTGTGTGCATGTTCATACATGTGTGAGCGCTTGCTGAAACATATGCAGCCAGGGATCAACTTCGAAGCCTAATCAACGTGCAGCGAAGGGGACAAGATTCCATAACCGCCCACTGGGAACATTCTTATTGGTTTGGCCCATGCATCAACATTGAATAGCTCACTGCGCCGTAAGCATAAAAAGCAGAACAAGCGGAAGGGCCTCATGCATCCCTCGCGTGCACGAAAGGGACAATGCGTTCACAAACTCGGCCCTTGAGTTCTCTCGGATTCTTTGATTCTCTGCGCTTTTCTCTTCCGTATCAAAACGTGGTCAATATGGTGGGCAAACAGCTTCGAACCAGGCGGAAACAGCCAACAGCTAGCCTTGCCACCAGTGAACGACCTCAGTCTCGCCGACATGTGCCGTCCGCAGTTTCGAAAGCTGGCCTTTTGATTGCCTCACTGCTTGCGCTGGGAGCGGCTTGGATCTCTTGCCACAGGTCCGAATACACCTTCAGTCTACCCTTATTAGTGTCCCCTGCCGCGGATTGGCACTCCCGGAGAGATGAAGTACGAAGTGCCTTTGTCGACAGCTGGAAGGCATACTCAGAGCATGCATGGGGTTGGTTGCACTTTTCTTTGCTAGAACAATCATGCTCTTTTATTGACATTGCTGTGAAGGCAAGGACCGGTTCCACCCCGTCTCCAAGACCGGATCACAGATGAGCCCGAATGGTTTAGGATGGATCATCGTTGATAGCCTTGACACCATGATGATCATGAATTTGACATCAGAGTTGGCCGAAGCTCGACGATGGGTTTCTCGCCATCTTGATTACAACCAAGAGCAAGATGTCAACACATTCGAGACTACCATTCGAATGCTCGGCGGGCTGCTCTCAGCGCACTATCTTTCCAGTGTACTGCCAAGCGCCTCATCGCAGCGCGATAAAGTATACCTATCAAAAGCAGTTGATCTTGGCGACAGACTACTTGGAGCTTATGACTCTCCCTCAGGAATTCCTTTCGCGAGTATCATGCTGAATAACGGGACCGGTATTAGATCTCATGCCGATGGTGGCGCATCGTCCACAGCAGAGGCTACAACACTGCAGATTGAAATGAAATACCTTGCGCATCTCACGGGAAAAGGTGTATATTGGCAGAAAGCGGAGCAGGTCATGAAAATCGTTGACGCGAACGCTGCGCGAGATGGTCTCGTACCAATTTTCATTGACCCACGGAGCGGCAGGTTCACATCTCGCGAAATTCGGCTTGGAAGTCGCGGCGATTCATACTATGGTAAGTAACTGCTGGAACTGTTTGACAGAATCGCGTCCCGTTGCTCACATTGAGATGAGAGTATCTGATCAAGCAGTTCTTGCAAACTGCCGGACAAGAACCCATCTATTCGGAGCTATGGCAGGAAGCGCTAGCCGGCATCGAAAAGCACCTGATCGTCCCCACTAGCAAGTCCAAAATGAATATTGTAGCAGAACTGCCACAAGGCATTGGAGGGCCTCTTTCCCCGAAGATGGACCACCTTGTTTGTTTCTTGCCTGGCTCTATTGCACTCGGTGCGACTGGGGGTTTGACCGAAGCTGAAGCTCGAAAACTACCAACTTGGACCTCCCAAAAGGCTCACGAGATGGAGCTCGCAAGAGAGCTCATGAAGACCTGCTGGGGAATGTACGATGTTACGGACACTGGACTAGCTCCCGAAATTGTCTGGTTCAAGGCTGACGAAACCTCGCTGCGACCAAGGCCTGGACAAAATTCTGTACCACCATTGGCGCAAAGTAGCAACATTCGGGATTCCTGGAGAGAAGACTATCAGATCAAACCTCTGGATGCGCACAATCTCCAGCGTCCAGAGACGGTAGAGAGTCTTTTCATGCTGTGGCGCATCACTCGCGACCCGATCTATCGCGAATGGGGTTGGAAGATCTTCAAAGCCTTCCAAAAACATGGCATGCTGCTTGACGGGAAGGGTTACACATCGCTGGACGACGTGACTCGTGTGCCATCACCACGGCGAGATAATATGGAAAGTTTCTGGCTGGTGAGTCTTCATATGTTCGTCATATGTTTTGAATTGATGAGGGACTAATGATACCGCTAAATACAGGCCGAAACCCTCAAATATCTATATCTTCTGTTCTCCCCGAACGACTTCTTACCACTGACCGAAGTCGTCTTCAACACGGAGGCGCATGTCCTTCCGGTCATTAGGCAGGACAAGTTCAAGACTGGCTGGCAGCGAAGACCGCGGTGAGGTAGGAAGCTATGCTTGAAGATTATACCTACGACCAATGGGAGAATACAGTCTGTAAGCCGCTGTGACCAGGATCAGCGCATGCCACGTGAGGACGCAGTTATCACCGCATGGAGCAAAGCGCAGAGGCCGCTGATGTGCGAGCTTCTAGACGCTCGGATAGCCTTTGGGTACACGACGTCCATAATGACCATATGTAGTTTCTGCGTAGCTCTATAGAATTAGATCTAAAAGCTTTGCTTAGATAGCCTGTGCGAAACACTCATCAGAGCGCTCAGTATCGCGACTTAGCAGAACCGGTACATGTGGATCGAGCTCGACTCATTTCAAGTACAGACCCATCATCATCTTCCCCACACGCCGCATTGCACTCCCTATACTGTACTCATAGATGATCAAACCCAGACTAACCCTCAATACACGTGAAAATTCAAGAGACATAGGTCACTTCACTGCTATGTTGCCAGTTTCCACAGGTCAGCAACTTTTGGACGCTGTCCAACGGAGCGCTGCTTGAGGGAAATATGCCCATAGTTAGAAGACTGACACAATGTGTTGTGAGAGGTAAAGGAGGTAGCCAATTCAAAGAGACTCTGTATGCATCACGTCCACCAGCAGCGAACACGATGACGGTGTAGGAGAGTATGTGAATATTGCGTTAAACATCCACAGGCACCCTACAACGGCCAGCGCAAAGGCCTCGGCCATCCCTGCCTACAATCGCTGCGTCTCGCATCGCAACACCACTCATCAGCCAGCATAGCAAGAATCCTTCTAAACTCCTGTCTGCCCTCCCCGCCATGTTGCTGCTCGTCTTCGTCCACGCCAGCGTCACTCCACTGCCACTGCTCCTCGAACGCCAATAACGCAGCTTTGAGCGCCGCGTTCTCTCCATTTGCGCTGGTGGTGCTATTCAATGTGTACGCCACGAACAGCTCCCATCTCGGGACATAGTATGAGCTGATCAGGCCAGCCCACTGCTTGCTCGCGTAGTCGGTGACTTGACCGGTCGGGCCCCAGAGCGTGACTTGGTTGCGGGCGCTGTAGGCGTAGAAGTCTGCTTCGGTCTCTGTGGATGCAGGTTTTGTGTTACTATGCTTGAATGAGGAACTACTTGCATTTGCCCAAGCGCGCGCACTGTTCACCCAAGTCGATAATCGGAAACTAGCATGCTGGCTCGCATGCAGCATCCTATCCAGATTTTCAAGACTGCGGATCATCTTTGCACCGGTCTCTTCTGCAGCTTTTGCATTGTACGTAGCATGGTCCGACTTGTTCGCCTGCGCAATGAAGTCTTCGTACAGCGGGTAGAAACCGTTCGCCATAACTTGTCTGGTGACATCAGCTAGGTCGAAGGTATAAGCTTCATTGTCCCATAATCGATGGTCATGTTCGGCTGCGCCGTAGAAGTCTTGCCACGCGCTAAACAGGTCGGCGGGATTGTACGCGATCACTGTCGCATGGTGACCGGTTCTGTTCAGCAGACCAGTTGTGTTTGGTGCCAATTCGAAAATAGACTTGGTAACGGACGTGGTAGCTGTAAGATTTGTGTTGTTGTACACACTATGCCGCAGGGTTTCCCAGGCAGTGTATAGCCCATCTGGAAGGTCTCCGGTGCCGTGATAGCGAGTTGTGACCCAGTCCCGGAAGTATGTAGCAGTATCAATTGGAGTCGCAGACCAGGCTTGATCGAGCAAAAGATCGTACATGATCTCGTTCCCTTCTTGTCCCTCCATGGTGAGGCCCATGCCTACCATTGTTGAGCTAGAGTTCGCAAGCGCCGCAATCGGATTGACTGTTACGTTCTCTACTTGGCCATAAAGCCCCATATTACCACTGTGATAGCTTGTTAGCAAAGTCGCCCTTGCACATTGGGTTCAGAACAATCGTACCCATATCCATGCAATTCACACCAGATCCATGGCTTCCCGAAATAGTTGTTCGTCCGTTGCCATTGTGGTTGTGACTCGGAGAAAAGATCAAGAATCACCATCTCATCATTTGTTGCGCCAGACAGATACGCTTCGACCCTGTCGTCCGTCCAGAAGGTCAACGATGAGAAGAACAGCCATCCTTGGAGCATCCACACGGCATTTTCATCTGCAGCTTTCAAGCTCTGCACCGTATTTTTCGCCACACTTTCCAAATAGCTGATATTGCCTGAATACGGATTATTCTCGTTGTACTGATCGAGTGTGTAAAAGCTGCTCACATCTCCATACGCTACTTTTTGCTTCTCGATAAAGCTTATCTGAAGGGTCGTGAAGAGTGGATCGAACGGCTCAAGAAATGTGTCATTGGTATACTGAGCAGGGAATCCTTCCCACTGACTTCCTGTGACAAACGACGCATTCGGTGCCACACGACTGATGGATGTGGGCACGAAGCCGGTAAAGCAGGGCAAGACAGGCGTCATCCCAAGCTCGACCATGCGAGCGATGATCTTCTTCTGCAATTCAAATTGGTCTTCTACCCATCGCGTAGGGAGTTCACCACCCCAGGAGCCCTGGATATTGCCAAATCGGTTCCACGCCTGTACTGCCGGTCCGGAGAGGAACTCGTAGATCTCCTGCTCGCTGAAACCAGCTTCTAGGAAGACATCAATCAAGATCTTTTCATAGCCGACCCATGCGAGCGGCAGGTTGACTCCTCGAAGGGCTAGCCAGTCTAGCTCCAGCTCCCACTCCTCCCAAGTCCAAAACGCGGAAGTGTAAGAGAAAGTTACGGTGTTGAAATGGTATCGCCATGGTACAATGCTAGATCCTTGAAAAGTGCCATTTACAGGCGGTAAGTAGTGCGGAGTATGATGCAGTGTAGATCCAATGAACCAATAGATGTCTACATGAGCATATGCTGAGAGATAGTAATGTAGGCCGGAAGCAAGGGCGATTGGAGATGATCCTTCGATGTGGATTGTACCGTCGGCCGCATTGGAGACAGTGTAGACATCCTTAGGGTTATTCAGGATTGTTAACGTGGTATCAGCGATATTACTAAACGTGAGAGAAAACGAGAAACTGTTCGCATGTTGTGGTAGACGCCGCCGAATTAGTGCTTCAATGCCTGCTGTGGACGGTGTTGCTAGGCCAAGGATGACGGAGGCCAACCCCAGCAAAGATACAAAAATGAAGCGCATAGGGAAGAACAAACTTAGACACCAAGCATCCTCATCTAGTAGGTAGAGTCGTGGCGACCAAGCAGAAGAAATACATTGTCTTTATGGTGTCAGGTCGGGACATTATGAAGGATTTCTAGCCACGCCTGCACAAACCACCAAAGAAGCTAGCGAGCATCAGCAACGTGGTAGCCAGTATAGCATACGACTGGCGGAAAAAGAGCCTCCCTGCCTGGACATTACGGCAAACTATTTTCTGAAATAGGACCAAGAAGCCTCTACAACAAAATCTAGCTCCGCGAGGTTGTTGATTCTTCGTTCGGTATCCTACCTTGCGCATCGCCTGTTTGGCCTTGGCTGTGTCTGGAAATGATTCTTCGGCGATCAGAGGCCATTCGCTGCCACTATACTATAAGTCGCGAGTAGTGTTTGCCAACAAGATTCTCACCTCACGTCATTGCACAAGGCAACAAAGCGTACTGATACTTTTAACGCGAATGTGAACATGCTTGACGACGAAGAAGTCATCGTACTGTAGTAAAGTCATTGGTGTCGAGCATTCGCATGAGTTGGACTCACAGCCAGCAAGAGATTGGGCCGTGCGGCAAGTTCGTCATCGATCTGATCTCTGCCGCACGCGAGCGCGATCTGAGATCTTGTCACGATGATTCGCACCACATTCGCGCTTGGACGGCCATAATGAGATAACTCAGGTAGGGCAAAATACCAATCTCTGTCTTCTCCTTGTATCTTTCTCTTTCAATTGCTCTTCTTTCTGTTCTCTAGTCCATGCTGTCAGTTGCTTTCGCCCGCGGCTGTCGATCTTTGTGCTACGCATCGTCCAATCGCTCGCTCCTCCTCGCAAGACATTTGGCAATCATGGCACCCAAGAGAAAGCGTTCTGCTGCAGATGCTTCTGGTATACTGCAGAGTAACGAGGTTCCCGCCCTGAAGCGACGTGCATCTGCTCGCCATGCGCTGTCTGCTGCGATTGTTGATCCAAGCAAGAATGACGATATTCTGGATGGGCCCAATGCGACAAGGGCATCGCCAGACAGTGATGTGAATGAGGATATCGTTCCTGGGAAGGTCAAGCAAGAGCACGCAGCAGGATCTGAAAGTCCGTTGAGTGACGTGCCTCCGATGATTGAGCCTGCTTCGAAGAAAGGACGAGGCAAGAAAGCAGCAGTCAAGGCTGAGGACGAAGACGCGACGTCAAAGGGCAAAAGCAAGATTGCTCGAACCGTCAAAGTGGAAGAAACAGAAGCAAGTCAGGAGGTGTC